>CAFUXE010000849.1:96945-118143 GCA_903364295.1 Serranus cabrilla | reverse complement strand
ACTGACTTTTTCAAAAAACAAAATAATGCCAAGTGAAGTTGGTGTCTGTTTTGCACGGGGGGCCATTGTTTTGTGGTGGAATGGGTGACCTTTTAGTGTGCACATAGGGGTAAAGGTTTGGAACCGACCGCTCAGAAAGTGAGCTAATAGCTTTTTGCATCTACTACACTACTGCCAAGTATTTCATGCAACTGAATGTCCCAAATCCTGAACTATCCCTTTAACTGATGTGGACCAGAAGCCCCGGCTCCCCTCCTCCCTCCTCTATGTCCCTTTGCCTCTGTACTGTGTTGACCTTCCTCTCCACCACCTGACCCCCTCATCATCCTCACTCACTCTCTTATCCTCCATTCACAACTTCTACTCACAACATTGTACCCCCAACCCCCCGCGAGCAGAACAGGCCTGTTTGAAGTAGAAGGAGCGTTGTAATGCAGGTTATAGCATCCTTTCTAACATGCAGCATCACATTTAAAGGGCCAGTTTACCCTTAGCTATATTTTCTCTGTTACTCCTACTGGACATGGAGATAGTTTTGGTTTGAAGTACAATAAAAAAGTGAATTAACATTTGAAAGACTATCCAGAAACAATGCCCCAGTTTCTGAGAATAATTTTCATCGGCAACTATTTTCAAACAAATAAAAAAAAGTCTGTGCTCGTGAGGTCTGGCCTGGACATTGTTTCTTAAATGACATGTTACTGCCGAGTTTTTCCAATATAAGTTTTTATATGAGCACCACACCTCTGTTGTGATGGGGTGGAGGCATACGTGACATGTATCTCAAAACCTCTGCAAATAAAACCAAAACTATCTGTATGCTTACTAGGTAAAGAGTGTTAAAACATGTGTGTTGTTTTGGCTGAAGTGGCCCTTTAATCAGACCATAAACTGCTTTTAACTCTTTTATACTTGTGTTTGTTGTCAGTGAGAAGAGTGGCAGAGATGGATGCATTTTGCTCTGTTAGTTCTTATGGCGTTAGTGCTAACATTAATCAGATTGTGTGTTTGTGTGTGTGTGTGATGCCTGAGACTGCCAAAGCCACATACTGTAGATATAAAACATAGAACTCGCAAAAGCTATATATACTTTTGTTTGAACTCTTTTGTGTTTAATTGTGTTTATTTGACTATAGCTAACTTTCTGTAAGCTAGTAAAAAGTATGATCTGTATATTATGTTCATCACACATCAGACATTTTTCTTGCCAAGAGTTGGATTGGAACATTGACACCACTCTGTACGGTAGTTATGAAGCTAAGCTAGCAGTGTGCTAGCTTAGCTTAGCAAAGACTGCAAAGGTGAAAACAAGCTAGCTTTCAAAAGGAACTTGTGAGACATATATATGTTATGTTTGGCGCTCAAGTGGTTACGTTGACTGACTATTAACAATTTTTTAAAAATCTAAAAAAAAGTTGGGACTAAAATGTGAATATAACAAATTTGCTAATCCTTTCGGACATATATTTAATATGAAAACGAACAATATATGCTATGATTAAACGGATAAACTAAAAATCATATTTTATTTACGTTTAGTGCAGCTTAAAGAAACTACGAAGAAACATTCTCACTCCATGGCCATTGCTGAAAACATCATATTAGCGTCTATTTGCATCGCCTAGCAAAAAATTGGTCTGAACACACCTTTAGAGGTGGTTAGTTGCCTTCAGACAGGGCCAGGCGAGCTGTTTCCCATGTTCTCATGTAGCCTCATATTTACCGTACAGTCATCACAGTGGTGTCAATCTCTTCATTTATCTCTGGGCAAGGAAGCGAATGACTTATTTTCCAAAATGTCCAAACCATCCAAACCCTCCTGTGTTGTCTTTAGTGTTGCAGTAGAGCAGCACCAGTGTAACCACGTATTTACTTCTTAAACTATAACCGCTCACTCTGCCATGTTAAATGTATTTACAATAAGCTTCATATGTATCTCTTGGGTTTAGCATTTCTGTGAAGTTTTCATGTATTCTGCAGTTTCTAACCGTCATTCCCACTCACATGCTGCCATTTTAATACCGCCAGCAGTAATGATGTAACTATTTTATAGACACTTGCTGCACTCTATAACATTAAAATCCCCTGTTGCCCATTATTTAACCACTCTTCTCTCTCTCCCTCTCATTCTTTCCATCTCTGTCTCTGCCTTTTTCTCTCCTCCCCTCTTCCATTGTTAACTCTTCCCTTCTCCCCTGTTTGGCCTTTCAGTGCAGCACCATTTGGCCAGTGTGCAGGAGAGGAAGATTAAGCATGAGAGCGATGGAGTGCAGTTTCCTTACCATGGTTAGAACATTAAACATTATACTGTGTACATGTATACATGCTCTACTTCAGCTCACACCACCCTCAACTTGTACACATCTCTTTTCTGTCTTTTTTCCAAGTCTGTTTGCACTTCCTGTGAGCTGTTCTGCATCTCCCATTCGTCCTTTCTCTTCTTCTCTTCTCTCGTGTCTTGTTCTCTGGCTATGCTGCCGCTGGGTGGGGTTGTTTCTGCCAGATGTCTGCTGTTGTCCATTGTGGGTTTACCAAAGCCTTTTGGTAGCCCAGTAGCTCCATAACATCCACCGCCTGTCCGCCTCAAAGATGTTGTTGTAAATCTGTGAAAGAAATCAAGGAGGATGAAAACATTCCTGGTACATTTAAAAAAAACACACATCTCTGAATCACTTTTATCCCTGTCTGACAAACACTCCACTGTATTTCCAGTGTAATTATGTGCATTATCATATCCAAAAACCACATTGTTGTGACACACCACATGCATACAAACAGTTTTCCAAAGCGGTGTGAATTTGTCAGCGGCGTTCAGCTAAGTGCTTTGGGTGTTGTAATTTTTGTTGTCGAGCCCTGAGAGAGAAAGCGATGAAAGACCCAGAGAAGGAGGAGGAGGGTGGTGTGTGAATGAGCAGCAGCAGCGTTCGCCGCCTCGTGCAGCCGGTTGTTTAGATAGAGCTGTCGAGTGGTGTCCCACCTGCCGTAGGCCTGACTCAACCGTCTCCGAAAGACGGCACAGGAAAAACAACATACGACCCAAACAAACACGACTAAAGGCACTCAGGTGTGTCATCAATGCACAAGGCGCCTTCTGTCTCCGAGACATGCTTACTCACTAACACGCACATTTACAAATGGCATCCAGACACACACACACACACACACACACACAAAACTAAATTTCAGCTCTTTCTCTGATTTACATTCACACACATAAACACACACACACTCCCCAATCTGGAGAGGAGCAGCGTTCCGGTCCAGATGGCGCCTCCATGTGTCTACAGCGAAGGGAGCTACTGGGTTACAGCAGACATCTGTTCTGGTGATGGTGGTGGTGGTGTTGGGAGTGAGAGATGAGGAGGGGCGGAGGAGGGAGGACGAGGAGGGGAAGGGGAGGGGCCTCTGCCTCTGCCTGCTCTGGAGGTGATCCTCTACCTGAATGAAAAGCTCTGAGGCATAGCAGGTGATCATGTAATTCATCATTAAGTCTGCTGTCTCCCGCTCCGCTCTGCTCCGTTCTCTCCTTCCGCCTGCTTGCTCCTGCTGCTCAGGGTGGGAAACCCCGCTATCAACTTTTCAGCAAGGAGGGGGTTCCCGAGTATTTGTGATACTGACAGAAGTATTTGCTGTTATGGGCTTAAACTGGTGTGTTTGTGTGAGAGTGTGTGTATGTGTGTGTGTGTGGTGTCCTTGCTCTGCCTGCAGCACATTACCTCAGTGTTTATGAGTGCTAATGATGTGTGGGGTAGTAAGCTAATGGGGGACACAGCTCTCTTAATGTACATTGTTTCTTGCTTACCTGAATGACGAGTGTGCGTTTTTGTCTCTTTGGGGTGTGTGTGTGTGTGTGTTGGTGCACATGCTCGTGGACCAGTTCTGTGACAGTTAGGGGGCTTGTGTGGTCGCCAGCTTGTTAGCGCGGCAAGACTGGAGGGTCATGGGAGCAATTGGCTGCCAGTCTGCTTGTGCAGTGTGCCAGGAGCAGGACATAGAAATAATGTAGAACAAACAACTGTGTGTGTGTGTATGTGTGTGCGCGTGTAGACTCACACTCACACACAGATTAAGGGAGAGATCAGAGTAACTTCTGTTAGCTTTATCAGACAAAGCTTTCATTGGGCATCTGGGCCTCATTTGCTGCTTCTCACTGAGAAGCCACATAGTACCAGATATTTCAGCAAGACACAGACTAATTAGGGGAAATCACAGAGACTAAAAACAATATGTATAATTTAAGGCTGTTTATGCATAATAAGCTGGTTATAATTGAACTTGTGCTCGGGTGGCACGCAGTCATGCCTATACATACCACAGAGGACGTGGAGCCAAGCCGGCTTCATTGCAGAGATGCAGTGAATCCACAACATGTCAGGCAGATCCAACCATGACTCTCAGCACGTCATGTTAAACTGTACAGCAGCCATACGTTGTAAAATAGCTCAGTGTTTAACTCGCTGTGGTGGGGGAAAAAACAACGTGTATTACTTTCAGTAGTGCAGTACAACTTTGTAAGGCTTTACTTTACTAATGTTGCTTTATACTCCTACTTCACAACATTTCAGCAGTAAATATTGTACATTTTTTCAATTCTAGTTGTCCACAATCCCAATCCCAAGAGTTTTCTATTGAATATATGTCACGAAGGATTAGCAAATGATCACATTCTGCTTTTTATTCACGTTTTAGAAAACGTCCAAACTTTTTTTGGAACCATAAATGTATCTCTGACAGCTGTAGTCACCAGGGGGGGAGGAAGTATTTAGATATTTTACTCAAGTAAATGTACAAATAAATATTTACTTTTCAAAGTATTAATTCTGCAGAATGGCCAACTTCAGTATAATTTGTATTATGTTATAGGATTGTAATTATTGATGCTTTAATTATTGTATATACTGCTGGATATCTTAACTCATAATAAAAGCAGTAAAACGCTGCTTACATGTTAATGCATTTACAGTTATAATGCAGTAGGTTATACATACTATAATACTGGAAAATGGCCACTCTGAATAATGAATTCAAAATGAAACACTTTTAATTTGAATAATTTAGTATTTTCACTAGAGTTAAATTTTAAATGTGGGATTTTAAATTGTGTATTTTTTTCTACAATATTTAAATACTTGAACCTGAACTATTTAACAGGCTTTTTGCCACTAGGAGGCAGCAAAAACATGATGTGAACACAACACTCACATATTAACACCTTTTCTGTTGTGATCAGACATGTTAGGAAATAGGGCTGTAAATCACAGTACAGTATTATCTCAATATAATCAGCAGATATCAAGTCTGATATGATGCAATTTTTATTTGATATGACATCACATGCCCATATAACGCAGTCACATTTATATCAGCTCATAAACAGCAACTAAAATATGATTAGACAGTTTTATTACTGAGCTCTTCCAGACAATTAAATGGAAAAAAGGCATAGTCCTTAATTAAATAATTAAAAGAATACATGAAAAGTGGGAATATATATGTAACTTTACATCAATATTTTATTGCCAATCATTGAATCGATATATAGCTACAGATAGACGAATCGTTACACACCATTAGGAAACATTTGCCTGCTTCACACATTCACCAGCATTTATTTTGTTGTTGAACCGGTGATGTAGAGTGTGTGTTTTTTGTGCCCACTGCGGCTGTAAACAGATGAGAGCTGTGAGAGTCAATCAAAACAAAGACGCTAATACAAAGTGCTGAGTCAGTTGATAGTTCTGTGAGTTTATTGCTACCAGTGAGGCCATTCATATACCAGTAGTCACGTGATTTATTATTATCATAAAAATATTGATTATAGCAGCTTTAAGTTAAGGATCTGAGTCTGTCTTCCACTGGTAGTTTGTCAAAGTTTAGCACGGCAGCAGATGCACTCCCTGTGCAAATAATTAGACCGGTTATAATATATTACCAAACAACATTCAAAAACTCACCATCGGAAATAAAATATCAGAGCCAGATGGATGACAAGCCTACGCTTCTAATGTTCTGCTGACTGAAGCGAATGGTTTCGACTTTTTATCTTCTTGAAAGTTTTTATGAAGCCTTTTTTGTTTTAGAGTGTTCAGCTGTTCTTCCGCTCCGTGTTTTTTCTTTTTCTTTGACTAGGCCATCGTCTTCATTAAAAACACACGGAATTAGAGCCAAACATATAATGTAACAATAAAAGCGTGACTTCTAGCTGTAAAATTGGTTGAAAAGCATCTTGTGCCCTTCTGTCTTCACACTGCTTTTTTTTTCTTCATAATTCTAGCCGTAAATAAAATTTATCTCACCCTGCTCATTGTATCCGCTCCTCCCACATACATGCAGAGTCACATGATGTGCCTAGCTGAACATAAGTGCTGGCGCCCACCTTTTTCTATACTTATCGGTGCCCACACAAGCACAGCTGCGCCCATGCTGCCTATGAGCATTGTGGGTAAATAGTGATAAAACATTTCCCAGTGTAGCATTAAAGAAAAGCTTTTCAGAAATCTGCTCTGTTAGACTTTATAAGCTTAGCTCATAAAATCTATTTCCACGTCTCTCTGGGCCATGTTGAAATTACTCACGTCTTTATTTGAGTGTGTTTGTTTTATATGTGTGAATATTGTGTCGTTTAGTAGTTTATGGGGCTTTTACTTGCCAACGTTGTTTATCAGTGTATTCTATCAACCAAATCTGGAGCAAACAAGTCCAGTAGAGAAAAGGAGTGAGAGGTCTGTGTGTCCATGCTGATGTACTCTTCTATACTCTGACTTCCTCATTATTCTCTGTTTTATGGATTGTTCTTTCCAGAGTTTTATTTCAGCATATATTCAACATTGCGGTTCCCGACAGAGGTCAAATACACCATTTGGCGCTGGTCCTCAAACCCTGAAAGTCTAAATTGTGCCTTTGGATTACCATACATCAAAATAAATTCCCTCAGTGCCCACCACACTAGGCCTTGATCACAGAAGAGAGCCTCTTTTATCTGTAGCTCTCACACTTTTGGCCATGTTTCTGGTCCGCTGGTGAGCCGGGCCTATACTTAACATGCCCGTTTTTACCAAACTGAGGGATATTTCATGCACTCCTTCAGCCTCAGCCGACATTTATAGACAGAGGGGGACACTTTAATATGTTTGTCTATGTGTGCCGGCCATGCCGTCACCACTCCTCTCCCGCTTAACTCCTTCCATCTTTCTACCGCTCTCCCATCCAGCATTTAATGGCACTTTGCCCGGCTCTAGCCACCCAGCCTGAACATCTTGCGTATGTGTGTGTGAGAGAGTTCAAGTACTTTCTTTATGAAATACTGTACGTCTTAAGGCAGTAACATAAAATACCGGGCCGTCAGATATTGCAGAAGGGCGCTACATCAGAGGAGCCATTGATGTATGTTTTGGCATGCTCTTCTGCAACTATATGTAGTCGCGCAGCTCATGCTGGCTTTGGATTGAAAAACACAATCTGCCCCAGATATGAGGCCATCCAGGATCCCATTCATTCTAATGAGGCATCTTGACAAGTGCAGTGAGTAGGTTGGTTGGCGTGTTTGTCGACTGTGTTCCTCTGAGATCATTGTGGTTTGGGATTCAGATAGTTTGGATCTCAAAGAGGCGTCATGTTTGAATTGATTTCATCCCAGTGAGTAAAACCTGTGAGTAGGAATGTGCTGTGTTGCTCATACACTCCAGTGGTGACCATAGTTGGACTGCCATTGCATTTCCCAGCTCTCCTCTCTCTTGACACTGCGCCCCTAGCCTCCCGACCTCCCCAACCCCCTTCCCCCCTTTCTCCCGTCACCCTCACTTCGCTCTGAACCCCTGCTGCTTCCAAACATGGCCTCTCCCTGGACCCCTGCCCTCAACCCCCCCCTCAATCTGACGGACATGGTACAGCCCGCTGACTGTACACAAACATAGAGTATTGGACAGACAGATTGTGAGAACCCATCTGTATGTTAAGCCAATCAACAAATCAATGAATGAATCAGTCGATCAATCCATTGATTTCAATCATAATCATTAGATTCTTGCAATCAAATTAAAAAGTGATAAGCTTATTTTTTTTTAGTAGAGTCAAAGTAAGAAAAGCAGCCATGTTTGATTAAAACCTCGTCTCTGTTCTGCCATTTTGTTGATCCCCTTTTTGCCAGGACTCTCATCGCCTGGTTCTCTTAAGAAGCCGGGGAAATTCGATTTCAGCGCCCTGTCCTCCCAGACGAGGTCCCCCCGCATGGCGTTCACCCACCACCCACTGCCAATGCTGGCGGGAGTGAGACCAGGTGAGACCAACCCAGCTCCAGATCCCCCCTTGATCGCCCCCACCCCTCCTCTCCACCCCTTCACCATCTCCTCCTACCCACCCCCCACCTCTTCAGGGCCCCACCCCTTCCCCCCTGGCGCAGAGGTTGGAGCTTTGTCTTTGGGAGATGAGAGGGGCTTGGAATTAAAAGCTGGCAGGTAGCTCTGTGCTGCTCACCTCTGCCTCCTCCTGTCAACTTATATGGTGCAGGTCAAGCTGGTGATGGAGCTTCTAGGGAATCTGGGTGTGGTGTGTGACTTTTCTGGGTCTGTCTGGTGGATGGTTGGTGGTCGTACATGTCTAGAAATCTATCAACATCAGTTTCTTCAATTTCACTGGGAATTGTATTTTCAAGCTTGTTCTATAAGCAAGGAGCGTAAAATAAGCTAAAGCCATCGGGCCAAATGTCAGATCACTGGGGTACACCAGGTGCTCTTTGGACGTGCTTGGCCTAACAGAACCGAACAAGTGTTCTGTGATCGTGTGCCACCTTCTTCTTTCAGCAAGTGCAGACCAGATCTACTTTTGTGTGTTGTACCCCAATGATATGACGCCATTTGAGCCTTTAACTTATACTCCTTTTACCATATTCATAACTAGAGTCTAAAACTCAACATATATCCACTTTTCCTGCTTTGTTTTTCACCATTTCTTTCCTCGGGAATCCCGGATCTTTTTGGAACTACAATTCCTGGGTCTCCAGATCTCCAGGTTCACTGTCTGTGTGGCAATTGGTTGGTGGCTTTTTCATGAATGGCATTTTTTTTTTTTTTTGGTGGGGTGTACACCACGAAAGCACAATATTGACTGACATGATCTGGGCCTTAAAGTGGGTCTTGAGGCCCCATGTTTAATAGGGTCCCTGTGTCAAATCTTGTTTTTAGGTTAAACTGATACCATGCTTACATTGTGCACAGAGAGTTGTAGGAGGGCAAATCATTTTTATTCCAGGACCCCAAAGCTAACGGATACCGCCTTCGGTCTACCCAGCCTACTGTTCCCCAGTTTCCTTCCGATCTTGTCTTGTTTTTTACTTCTTCTTACCAAATTCTTATTGACTTACTTTGACAGTGTGGAAACAAATTGTTCTCAATGTGGATGAGCACATGTTTTTATTCATATTGGCAATGGTGGAAAGTACGGCTCTGAGTGTGAACCAGCTGATTTTTCACCAGGCTGAAACAAGCAGCTCGTGATAACATCAGATATCAAACAGAGCCAGGGGCTCTGATAATAAATCATCACTCTTAATTTTATCACCATGGCACAAATCAAAAAATGAGACTTCCTCCTCTTTTTGGAAAGAGCACGTCTGTGAATTCACCCACTGCTCACTGGAACTCACTGGAGATAATTATGTGCTTCATGTGCTTTAGTTCTGTAGCTAGGCTACATCAAAGGCTTTTTAAGCCAGCAAGCAGATGTGAAGCAATGAGGTTGACCGCCGTGTCATTAAACCTTCTTCCGTGGTTGTTGACAGACCCTATGCCTCTTGAGATGTAGCTACAGCAAATGCAATCTCCACACACACTTGTATACATGTTCACGCTGACATGCACACACACATACACTAATCCCGTCCTTGTTGTGGCCAGTAGTTTTGATTTATACAGTTGTGATTTGTTTCTTTTTACACAAACTCATCCAGTGAACAAGCTGGAACTGTTCATGCCTGGCGTGAAAGTGCCTACCACATCATCAGTGTTGTTGTTTTTTCTGTGTGCAGACAAGATCCAAGAGGATTTACGGGTTGGTGAAGTCGAGTTGAGGAGCGTGCTAGTGCCAGCCACTTGCAGTGGTGGTGGTGGTGCTGGGAGGTGGTTTTGGTCGGGTTTGTTCCTCCAGCCACATTCAGCTGTCCCCCCTCTAGTGCAGTAATTTCTACCAGGGGCACTCATGCCCCCTGCAGTTGCCATGCAGTGGGGAAGCTGAACTAATTTGAACCAAATAAAAGACAGAAATTACATCTATCCATTAGCTCTACTCCATTATCCTTTAGAGGATCGCATGCGATCCCAGCTGACATAGAGTAAAGGCGGACAGGCAACCAGTCAATCACAGGACAGGACACATGTGCTCACATCGTCACCCACAGGCCATTTAAAAACTGGAGCGCATGGAAAAAGCCCATGCAGGCAAGGTGAACATGTAGACTCCACACAGAAAGGCTAACAGTGAGATTACAGTGCTAACCACTGCACCGCTGTGCCACCCAAACCCAACAATTTGACATTATATTTTTAAAATATGTATAATAAAGGATGTATAATAAAGTAAAGTGTGTGTGAAAACTAGTTGGAAAGCAAGTATTAAAGTCTAGCTAACGGTGGATGGATAAACAGAAATAGTTAGCCAAAAGTAAGCTAGAAGTAATGGCTTATTGGTTTAAATAGATATGTAATAAATGACTAATGGCTAATGGCTAGATGTTTGAAACAGTATGCTGAACATAATGACTAAATGGTTGTGATACTTAGCTAAAATAAATGAGTAAATTGTTGGAAAAGTTAGCTAAAAGTAATGGTTAAATGGTTGAAATAGTTAGCTTGTTGTATTGACTACATGGTTGAAATAACTAAATGTTATGACAAAAGATTAAAGGGGTAAGCTAAAAGTACTGACTTAGTGGTTATATATAAATATTTAACTGAAGACCATGGCTAAATTGTGAAATGGCTACAAGTACCCAAATGAAGCAGCATGATTACATGGCCAAATAAACCAAAACATTGAGCATTCAGTTGTACAGTGAAACAAATTGGCTTCTAATGTCTATCGTCATTCAATTCATTATTCATTATCCTTAACCGCTTATCCGAACCCGGGTCGCAGGGGGCTGGCATCCCATTGGGCGAGAGGCCGGGACCACCCTGGACAGGACGCCAGTCTATCGCAGGGCTGACACATATAGACAGACAACTATTCATGCTGTCATTCACACCTACAGGGGTAGTTTAGAGTCACCAATTAAACCTAAGCTGCATGTTTTTGGACTGTGGGAGGAAGCCGGAGTACCCGGAGAGAACCCACAACGACAATGGGAGAACATGCAAACTCCACACAGAAGGGCCGCAAACCGGAGACGAACCAGCGTCCAGTTGCTGTGACACAAGAGCGCTAACCACTCTTCCACCGTGTGGCCCACATGTCTATAATCAGTATCACAGTTATGGAGGGTGTTGTTGAAGAAGGGGTACTGGAGTTCATCTGATCGGGCTGTGGAGGTTCAGACAAAAAAAGGTTGGGAACCACTGGTGTAGAGGGAGAGGAGAGTAGGTAGGGGGTGCAGGGATTCCCTCTGATCCTGTCTCCCCCCCCACCACCATTACCACCACCCCATCTTATCCCCAACCCGCCCCCATACCCCCAGAGTGTTTGGCCTTCACCCAGTCTTTAATGGGATTAGTAGGGGACTAATAGAAGCAGGGAGACAGCTCAACTGGGGAGCAGGCAGCCTGGCATGGGAGCAAGGTGTTGCTGGGCTCAGAGGCATAGGCCCCTGTCTGGGGGGTAATGCAGCGGGGTTGGCACTCTCATGAAGTACACTCACACACACAATGTGTAAGATTCAAGAACCAAAGAGTGTTGGCAACCCAACATGGGCAGCTGGGGGGCCTGGATTGGATGGGGTGGGTGTCAGACTGGCACAGCAAAGAGGGGAACAGGCTTCTAATACAAATCAAGGAGATTTAGTAATGGATATAGGTCTGACAGAGAGGGCTTTGTGTTTGGTCGTAGGGCAGATATGAGGCTCCAAAGCATATTAACAGAACAGCATCAACTCAGACATACCGTGTGAACGTACAGATTCGTTCTGTCATAGAAACAAAATGTGTCAGATGAAAAACGGCTTTACCGTCTGGTTGCCAAATTGCATCAACGCCAATGAATCACACCCTGAAAACAGCACACAGGCGTGCAGGCATTAAGAACGGCTAATTTAAGACAGTACTCAATGATCTCTTTGTCCTTTTTCTATTTGCAAGCTCTTTGGATCTGATTTCAAAATAGAGCTTGCATCCATTGAATTTGAGCACATTCAGGTGTGCGCAGTGTCTGCCTCCATACAAGCCTGAATGGTATCGACTTGTTATGTCGTCTCTGTGATTGTGCACATGTGAATGCAATGTGTGTGTAAATCTCCTCTATAAAGCTGTATAGATTTATTGGAGGGATCATAAAAACATTATGAGCAATGCCCATAATAGCTATTAACTTAAAATCAGCTTTTCCAGGAAAAAACAACATTCCTTTCATGTATGACATTTTGAAACCAGATTTATTTGTATCGTTTCCTGCTGTGATGTGATATTTTTGTTGTCACTCGTTAACTACTCAACACATCTCTCCCATCTGTAAGACTGTGTAGGAATTTAATGGTTCATGTCTTCCTCTCGCTTTCTGCATCTTTCTCCGCTTGTGTTTCTCTAATAGAAATGTCTCTGTTGGCAGGGAGTCCCCGTGCTTCAGCCTCGGCCTTGCACTTCCCGTCTCCCTCCATCATCCAGCAGTCTAGCCCCTACTTCACCCACCCAACCATCCGCTACCACCACCACCCTGGACAGGACCCCCTGAAGGAATTTGTGCAGTTTGTCTGTGCTGACGGCTCGGGGCAGGCCGCCGGACAGGTAAGGCTTACCGACAGAGAGGAAGAATACCATCACTTGTTAGATTTATTCATATTATGTGCCATTTATATACAGAAACTGCAGATGTGCCTTGCACCTAGTTTGCAGTAGTATTACAGGATTATTCTTTTACTAAGTGTGTCTGAAGTAATGTATGAAGCAATAGCATTTTTAAAAGAATCTAAGAGACCACTGAAGGCAGAAAAAAATATCTTAGTGGAATAATGTTTGTATGGAAACAAAAAAAGGCCGCAATAATAATTACAACTACTGAAAGCTTGGTGTCAAAATGTTAACAACAGTGACTTTATGGCATTGAAATATTTTACTTTGAAAACCATGTGTCCGACTTATATTTCTTTCTTTTTTTAGCGTGAATTACTTTCTTCTAGTCCAATGTCCAGTTTTATTTTCTTGGATCTGAATGGACATGAGTTGATTGGACAGCTAGGTCTGAACACGTCTACAGGCTTGATTGATCCTCAGTAACCGTGATTATGAAGTTTGAATTTTGGTGTGTAAATGTAACAAATGTCATATAAAGTCATTGAGGAACTTGAATAGAATTTTTTGAATATTAGACAAACCTACTGGACATCATGATGTATCAGCAGTTATTCAGTTAAGACTAATATATTAACCCATTAATGGCTTTTTTTTCACATATATGAATTAAATTTGTTGGTGGTCCTGCCTCTTCTGCTCCACTTCTGTCAATACTGTCAGTGTGAAAGTACTTAATTCACTCCAAATAGCTTAAGTAGTTTAAGTACAGAAGTACACCACTTGAGACACATTACATTTTCAGAATGAGTAAATGCTTTTTCAGATTCCACAGTGAATTATTTCAATGCTATATGTACTTTAGTTTCAGTTGTTCATAGAATTAAAATTATTATGGCCTGTCTTTGCTTCCATGCATGTGTCTATTTTAGAAAAATCAACAGCAATGTGTTTGCATTGCTTTACAAAATGATATGGATGTCATTACTTTAAGTGCTCACTGTGCATGCCAAAAGCTTATTATATGGTGTTGTTTGTCTACAAACAATATAGAGAAATACACAGAAATACACTCCACAGCAACACAAATAAACACTCGAGACATTTGTTTTTACAGTTGGTCTACAAAACTTTGTATTGTCTTGTCGATGTCATTTTTGCTGTTTCAGACCCCGACGTTCCCCCTCCTCCCCCCTTTTTTATTTAATTTTTTTGCTCCACCCAACCCCTCAGAAGTTACAACCATCAACACAAGAGTGAATCAGTCACGGCACACTTCAGTCAAGCATACCCGTCCTGTGTTGTGTCATCGTGTTTCTGTTCTCATCTCTAGCCTTTACGATTTTAGTTGGAGTTTGGTTGTTTGGTGCTGGTATCGTTGGTGGTGTTGTGCTTGTGTAGACGAGTATTCTCCCATGGTTTTGATTTCTTGCCATCTTCTGGACGAACCCAATCAATAATTTTGCTCACTTCCCTCCTCCACACCTCCTCCACCCACCACGGACCACCCCTGTGGAACCTCTCACCTCAAGCTCCAGCTCCCACTCCTCTCAAACCCTGTGGTGATTATTATTTTTCACACCTCCATAAAAGATGCCGTCCACATACATCATTCCTTTGGTTGTTGTTTCCCACCACTTCCACTCCCTTCTTCCACCATCGCCTCCCCCACCCCTCCTCCGTCATGGATATTTTTTTGGACCTGGCCTCCCGAGCTGCGTCCTCTTTTCATTCCGTGTCTGCGGATTGTCGCATGTCGCCCTCCTGACCCTATTTGTGTTGTCTGCAGCCAAACGGGAGCGGCCAGAGCAAAATGCCAGGCTCCTTCTTGCTGCCTCCACCTCCCCCAGTGGCCCGCCCAGTGCCCCTCCCTATGCCCGACTCTAAACCCAACAGCACGCCCCCTGACGGCGGACTCTCCTCGCCCGCATCTCCGTGTAAGTGACCCCGCAGAGACCGTTCTCAAAACCAAACCAACAACAAGAAAAAAAATCTGAAAATCCCAACCCTCTCCAGTGAAAAGACCCCTGCCATTGTTCTTCCTCCAACTTCGTGCCATCATTGTTGCTGTGTATCCAACATCTCACCTCCTTTAACCCATGGAAGGCTATGGAAGCCAGGACAGGATAAACTGTGGAGCTCAGGGTAGATCACCAAAGGTCTGGTTAGACAGAATGGACATAATGGACTCCTGTGGTGCTCATCAGGGTTCTGTATTAGGCCCCATCAGTTTGAGCGGCTCTACATGTTGAGCCCATTTTGCGTTGTCTGGTGTGGAAGCTGCATCACCAACCCAGTTCTTCTCCTTCTAAATCCTCCTTTCTTCCCCTGATGGACTCATTAGCAAACCTTGTAAAAAGACTTGAGAAGGCTTTGATTATTAATTGATTCTTACTTGTGAAGAGCACAAATTTAGGGCAGTTAATTAATATGGACTCCAAAATATTCCAGTAGAAATTGGGACATTGGTGGAAAAATTGTAGTCATACTTGTTTTTGGTGTAACTAATTTTAGCTTCTTGGTGGTAATTTTTTGTTTGGTGATTATTAAGTAGAATAGGGTGCGTTTTTAAGTCCAACCGTGGGGCTTTTCTCACTATACATTTGTCTTCCTCACCTGTTTTAAGAGGGGCACTGGATGGAGCACTTTCTTTTTTTGTTTTAAGGTTTCCTTCAAATTTAGTGTTTGCGTTTTACCCCCCAGTCAGCGTCTCTAAGTCTTTTATGTCTTATGTATGTTATTCCAATTCTTAGAAACACATGGGTGTATACTGTATATGTCCATACACATAAATTATCTTTCTTTCTGTCTCTCTCCTTCTTGTCCTTCCTCCCTTTCCTCCACACAAACACATAAGCACAAGTCTGCACACTGCTTTCTGAATCCCTCAGTGAGATTCAAATGCTGGAGTCCGTAGGGTACCTCAAACTGCCCTAAATTTGTCAGAGGCTTTGATGCCAGTGGGTTTTAAATGTCCCTGACTGATCCTCAATGTCAGGATTCTGGTGTGCTCAATCACTTCCAACTGAGTTTATCAACAGGAGTTAATCACTCAGGGAGTTAAGTTTGCATACCAGATTTCTTAGACTTCTCTGTGGAGTTTTCATGACCTCAATGCAATATAGCGGTACTTTCTAAGAACTAAATTAATTTATCTGAACTTTTTCGTTGATCCAGTAGGTTTACTGTATGCTGTTGCAAGTTAATGGAATAGTTTGACATTTTCTCTTGGAAAAAGTATCACTCTTGTAACTGTATGATAAATATAATAGCCAGCAGCCGGTTAGCTCAGCTTAGCAAAAAGACTGGAAACAGAGGGAAAACGCTAGCCTGGCCCTGTTCAAAGCTAACAAAATGGACACACCAACACCTCCAAAGCTCGCTGTCTTGGTTTTTTAAATTTGTACGAAAAAACCCTGAAAATGTCTAAAAGGTATACATCATGGTTGTATAGGGGCCACTTCCTTGAGTTTTGTCAGTTTTACCTCCCCCAAGAAGGTCATGTTTTCGTCTGGCTGTGTTTGACTGTTTGTCAGCAGTGATATGGAAAAACTATTGTTCCGATTTTCATGAAACTTGGAGGAAGGGTGAAGCATGGACCAAGGAAGAGCCCACTACTTTTTTGGAGTGGATCCAAATCATATTGGGGCGGATGCACAAACAGTTTTTCACTTGTGTTAACATTGCATAATTGGGGGTTTGTGCTGCATCATTGTGGTGGAAGAATAAATCGAATAATTAGTTACCGACTTGGAAAATTCCCATGGAAGCCTCCTCAAATTGGAACAACAACTCGGAAAGTTGGCAAAGTTTTGGTACACATTTTATGGCTCACCTGATCTTTCCATTGCTCTTTATTGTCACGCAAATATTGTTAACAGCTATCACTGTGTTGTTTAAACACTCTGAACAACAGAAAACAACACTACGACTTAAAGGTCATGAACACACTAAAGTTGGAAGAACGACTTCCCAACTTGAGAATTAGGGCCATGTGGAGTACATGGATGCACCACGGCCTTGGCAGAGGTCTGCGTTCTCGGAGTGCCATTTTCGTAGCGCTTTGCTTTTTTCACATATTAAACAAAAATGAAACATTAATTAATGAGCTTTAGAGGTGCTGGGAGGCAGATTTCCTTTCCTTTAAGTAGAGCAGCTGTTTTCATGATTGGTTAATAGTCATTCCTTTTCAAAATAATGCTCTAGATTTCAAAGGTGTCCCATAAAATAATGCTATTCTTTTTTTCTAACCGTTAGACAAATGTCCCCTGTGCTTAAACCAAAATAAGTACCTCTGTGTCACATTGTTACCAACATGCTTCATATTGCCATGTATTGAAAACAATGACCAACATTTCATAGGACAATGTACTAACATATTCCTTCGAGCTCGCTCATGCAAATATGTTGGTTAGAGTAAGGCTAAATCTCTCCCATTTTTTAGTCTTTGTGCTAAGATAACAGGCTGCTAGCAGTAGCTTTATATTTATCATAAAGACATTAAAAATGGTATCAGTCTTCCCATGTAACTTTTGGTAAGACAAAGAAACTTTAGGTTGCCAGCTGTCGTTGTCTATACGCTCATGTCCTTGTTTGTTTCTCCTGTTTTTCTAGCATACTCCACGCCAGGCGCCACAGCTCCCAACAGGTTTGTCGGCATCGGATCACGGGACAACAACTTTCTGAACATCCCGCAGCAGACACAGGTACGAGTCTGGGATACGCTGACGGTTGTGCGTGTAGAAGGGAGGAGGAAACTTGTCTGTTTTGACTGTGATTACTGGTCAAACTCGGGGAAACTTATTAACTATGTGGATGTTCGCCAAATGATTTCTTATTCCCTTACTCCCTGAAACCTGCTGCTGGGTTTCCTCCACCTCTCCTCTCACACCGTCCCACAGCGCACCGTCAATGTGTGCATTTGTACATCTGTATTTTACTGTACGTGTGTGGTTTACCATATGTGCTCAACTGTTTATTTGGCACATATGGAGGCTCCCCTTCAGGCAGCAGGCCTTCTCCCTCGCTGCCTTTTTCACTCCCTCTCCTTGCTTCCTCTCTTCTTGCCTTCGCTCTTTTTTTTGTTGCTTTGTCCTACTCCGCTCTCCTCCCTCCCTGTTATTCATTTTTCCGGTCTCTGCCTCGTACTTTCTCCCTCTTCCACCTTCTTCGTTCCTTCCCTTCGCCGCTCTGTGCCTCGTTCATGTGCCTCCTCCATTACCACCAGTACTTTTCTCATTAGTGTCCAACCACACCCACCTGGAGCCAGCTCAGCTCTGCTCTGCTCCGAACACATGGAAACCATCTGAAACTGCTCGGCTGATCCCCTCCCTTGTTTCTCTGCCCTTGGTTCTCGTTCTTTTCCTCCCTTTCCATTTCCCCCATTCCTGATCCTTTCTGCCCCTCCACCGTTACTCCCCTGCTTCTCTTTCTCACTCCAATCTCAATCTCAATGTCAGTTTTTCTTACCCTTCTTCATCCTGCTGCCCTGTTTGTTACTCTTTTACTTTCACTCTGAATGCACTGTATTTTTCACCCCAGTATGTTGTACAGAACTTAGTACATTATGTGGCCAAAAGTATGTGGACACCGACATGTGATTGCTGAACATCTTGTTCCAAATTCATGAGCATGGCTGTGGGCTACATGCTGCCATAGAGCCTCCACTCCTCTGGTTTCAGGCTTTCCAACAGATTTCTGAACTTGCTGCATGGATTTTCTCCAGTTAAGCCACAAGAGCACTATAGTGAAGTTGGGCACTGAATTTTTACAATATGGCCTGCTTCACTGTCAGAGTTCTACTGGGGCATTGTCATGTTAACACAAGCTTTCCTCAAACTGTAGACACAAAGTTTATGCTGTTGTCTAAAAATATAATCAAATGTGACAGCATTAAAGGGGACCAATCAGGCCTATTTTCAGGCCTAACTTGTATTCTAATAGAACATGTTAAAATGTCTCTGTTCACCCTTTGAAACACTTGGTTGTAGCGTTTGTCTCTTTAGTCTCTTGGTCAGTGTTTCCGCATCTTTGCTCTCGCCGCTCACCAATAAAAGAGCCACAATTATACATGTTCCACCAGGAATGTGATTTGAAATAAGGAGAAAGTAACAACACTGGCAACCAAGACTACAGGTTTCCCTGAATGTAGCATGCAGCTGCATGTAGCAGTGTATGTTTTGTGACAATGCATTAACTTGCTGGGTCCATATGACCATAATAGAGAAATAACTGTTGGAAATGGAGTGTGGCAAACAGTGGGAAACTGGGGCTTTTGCTCACAGGGACTGCTTTAATATACCTTAACCTTCATTATTAAACACTTTGGCCACATTTAATGTGAGCATCGTTCAATGTAACATTATATATTTGAGAGAAAATAGGGAAACGCTCAATAGATCCCCTTTAAGTCTCTTCATTTGGAACTAAGAGGCTCCGGCCAAACCATGAGAAATAGCCCCACACCAAAAGTAATAAAAGTATATGGAGTATCTACATACTTTTGGCCATGTAGCCTGTCTTCATATGCTTTTCTTAATCAGCTCATTGATGTTCAGTACGGAGTGGGACATAATGTCTGAAGTATGCTTTTACTGTTCAAGGCAGAAACAAAACACATAGCATTAATAGTTTGCATGTGCCTCAGAGAAAATGACAAAAAGATTGATGATCTACTAAAAGGAATGATAGATCACCAGACAAAGAGCTTGTCAGAAGTGTGTATGTGGTGACTGCAGGACATGCTGGAGAGCCTCTCACTCTGACAACTCTGGGCTCCATGCGCCCTCTAATGGCAGATGTGAAACACTGCAAGCAGGGGGAGAACGAAACAAGATACCGACGGGGCAGGACAAGAGGGGAGACGGAGGGAGCGGAGCAGCGACAGAGTTTCGGCCCCTACAGAAGTCACGTCCCGGCCGTCTCGTTACCCCCGGCAACCAGACATGATGTCATAGCCAGTTGATCTTGAATTTGAGAAGGGGTTGCTTGAGAAGGGGTGAGGGGGGGGCAGGAAAGAAAAGAGGGTGGTCACTGTCTGCTGCCAAGGATTTAGTGGGAGTGTTCACAGGAGATAGATGGATTGTGTGTGTGTGTGTGTTTGTATGAGCATACACAGAAGAGAGAGAGGGAGAGTAACTAAGACGGGAGAAGTTACAATGCCCAAGGCCTGCTGGGACAGTGCCCAGGGGAGTAGGGTAGCTGAGAAGGGCAGGAGGCAGAAGGGGGGTATTCATGCGACCTGTTAGAGTCAAACAAAACAAAAGGCTGCTTCCCTGGAGGCTCAGAGTAGTTTCCAAGGCTTGACTTCTAGAATGTTGGCGCACTAGCACACAGTGCCAGATCCTGTAGGCCAAGCAGGGCAGCCAACAACAGCGACGGTGACCCATTTCTGCTCCCTGCTCACGCTGAGTGGGAGAAACCCAACGTGAAGATGGTGCAAGTGGCAGAGAGCGCCAGACTGCTATCCCCCTGCTGCTGCTTGGCCATTACTAGGCGTTCACTGTTTGGCCAAATTCAAGACACACCGTGGTACGCTCCAAAAATGGACAGAATTGATGGTAATAGCTGGGCTGGTGGCCCAGATGACTCTTCTGCCATTCACTGAACTGTAACAACCTCTAGTAGCCAAAGGTCAACATGGTGCACAGAGTCGTTTTCAGGGACAAAATCACAGCGACACCTTAGAGTCCAACGGTTTGAGTCGGGTGCAGCTGTCACAGTGTCAAGGCTGTCAGGATGTCACTCATGTTCCCCCAGAACACCTGAACAAATGAGTTTCCACAATTGTGGATGGATGGTCCTGCTCGCCTTGTTGGGTCATTCTCCCAACACGATTGATGAGCTTTATGGAATTCCAGAAAACTTGAAATCTTTCAACTTCCTACAAGAGAAAGTACAATGGAATGCCACTCTTTCCATAATCCGGCAGACAGACAAACCAAGCTGAAAACCTGACCTCCTTGGTGGAGTCAATAACTAGAACAACGGGTAGAAAAACATGTATAAGACTGGTAAAAGTGTTGCATTGGATTGCATTACATTGTTCAGTGATGTCATCTTTTGCACTGATGATTCCACTGAGAGTTTCATATCCATTCAAACCAATTAGGTACTCACCAAAATCACCAAATTACAGTCGACTGTATTCCAGGGTGTTTTTACTTCACCCCTACGGAGTGTCTGTCTGTCTGTCTGTCTGTCTGTCTATTTGTCTGTCTGTCTGTCTGTCTGTCTGTGTTTCCGCTGCATATACATCCTCTGGCGAACAGAG
>CAFUXE010000849.1:73923-91013 GCA_903364295.1 Serranus cabrilla | reverse complement strand
AGATATATGCAATTTTTTATTTTTCTTCATCAAGCAAATGAAGCCAGCAGCAGTATTATCAATCAATCCTTTGACAAGTGAAAGCGCCACAGTTGAGAAGCCATATGAGAGAGGAACAGGTTGCGCGGGGCGGTGTGTGTCTGTGTGTGTGCTTTGTTGAGGGAGGGTGTCTACAGTGTTCCGCTGCACCGTTCAAAGAGCCCAGTCGGACCCTGTGGCCCAACCGTCCGCCATTTTGTTTTGTTTCCTTTGTTCGTTTTTAACACGTTTGGTAGGATGCTGGGCTGTGTTTAGTGCAGACTGAGCCCCCCTGGCCGGTCTCCCCCCCTCGCCTCGGCCCTGTGACCCGTCCCGCCATGAGTGCTCCTCCTCCTCCCTCAGAGGCATCCCATCCTCATACGCACCCCCCAGAGCCCATGGTGAAATGCATGTGTTAATTACAGTTTCTTTTCCATAATAATAATAAAAAGCAGTTTGAAAAGAGCAACACCTTTACTTGATTGAATAAAAGGATGTTCTTGACTGTACCCTGCACATCTCGCCTGTGGTTATTACTGTGTGCTTTCAGTGCTGGACGTGGCCGTGCTCCGGGGAAGTGGTGGAGGAAGTCTTCACATCCTTTACTGAGGTAAAGGTTCCAGCAACACAGTTTGAAATGCAAGTAAAAGTACTACAAATATTCATGTGTTTAAGTAAAAGTATTTGTTCTGCAGAAAATTGTGTGTAAGCCCAGACAGACAAGTGTGAAGAAAAAATCTGCTGATTCATCTTCTGAGTCTGATCTAAAAATGTTTGTCTTCTGTGTTTGGGACTTAAAAACAGGTGGACAGTTGGAAGTTAATTTATTTTATCCACTTTCAAAGTGTTTGTTGTTGTAATACCAATTCAGCCACAAGAGGTTGAAGAGAACCACTAAATCTAAACAGATAACAGATCAAGAAGCGTTCACGTTTTCCCACAGGTGAGGAGAAGACGTAATTTTAAAAATTAGTTTTTTTACCTCCCAAAACTTTTTTGCTCCACTGTTTCCTGCGTTGTTTAGCAGTCGAGGTACTTGAAGATGGATCACTTAAATAGTTTTAACACCTCGTCACCCATAAAGACGTCCCCATCAACTAAACTCAAAATAATTTCTGAAAGAGTAAGTCAGAAATAATGGATTGATTGCTGAAAAGCAATTCACCTCCTTCACATATTTAATTGTTAATGTCGGTGTCTGTGATGTCAGTAGTAGTTATTATGCTTTGGTGATTGGTTGGTTACATGTGTCGACCCACGCTGAGGGCATGAGGTGCGTTCAGCTACTCCTCAGCCTCCTTTACAGAATCTTTTTAACGTGTTTATTCTTTTACTGCAAGAAAATAAGATAAACAGGACAAGGACAGGAACAATAATACAGCCCAGTTAACAAAAAGTTCCACAAGAAATAATTCAGCCAGGTTGTATTGGTTCAAGTAGAATAACAGAGTGAAAGATTTTTTAAAAATAATAAAATGAAGACCCAAAAAATAAAAAGTGCTGAATGTAACAGTCACATACAGACCCATGTGTAGGGCTGATAACAACAAACTAACAACCTGAATGGAAGCTGATGATCCACATTTGCTAGATGTGTAAATATGCATGTGTGCTAATACAACGTTTACATCTTTATAGGGTAGTAATAGTGGTGTGTTAATGTTTTCCTCATTGTATTTGTGATGAGTATAATAATGTTTCTTACAAAAATAGAGATTTACCCCGCATTTTGAGATAGATAGATCTAAATAAAATATACACTAGCTACACTGACAATTTTGTCACAACCAGAGTTCATAAATTCTATAATTTTATATAATGAAACGATATCATTCTGTTACTTCAAATATTTGTTGCCTGTTTTTAATCCACTGCATGCTGGAATAGCAGCGCTGGATGAACCCACTAGAGGGCCCCTCCTCACCCAGAGAGTATTTGTGCCTCATTCACAACATCATGCGTCTTACTCACAGTCTGAATGTACGAAACAAAGAGTCAAGAGGCCTGAGAGAGATATTTACTGCTGATATTTAATGAAGAGCAGCATAATCTAAGATCATGTTGATGCTGTAGGGCAGTAAAAGCTGCCTTCACTCATACAGAATGAGACTGGAGACATTGTTTTTCTTTTACAGTTATTGTCCGTCTATGAATCCACATTAACATGATAATCTCTGCAATCGTCATATGTTTCATAACACATTGGACAATCAGGCCATCTGCCTGCAGGTGAGGGTAATAATTCTGGTTTCCTCCTCACAGAACAATGTTGTATAATCAGTCGTTTTGTGTCCATATGCATAATGTTGCCTTAATGAAAGAACAATATATGTTGCCCTGGTGTCTGTATTCAAATTCAAGATAAAAAAAAATAGTCTAGGAAACCTTTTTAATGCACATCTGTTACGTAAAAATTTAAGGCTGACACTGAAAGCCTGGTTCTTAGCAAGAATTGTACATTTCTTGTTGATAATATTGCTTATTTAGTGTACGGTAATAAAGGAATGCCAATTAATTAATTCTAAATAATCTATCATGAAGCTGTGTCAGTAATTAGCTATTTGGAACTCCAAAAAATGGGCCCCTGGACTTCAAGTGTCCTCCATCTATCCTTCACAGGAGCAAGACAGAGACGGAAAGAGATACAAAATGATGCTACAGTTTTGCATCTCTGAAGTTTAGTCTTTTCGTATTCATTTAGCATCTTTGAAGTTGTTTTGCAAGTCTTTGTAGTGGTTTTTATTCTCTCTGTAGTTTTTATTCTGTTTGTAGTTGTTGGTTTACTCTGTAGTTGTTCTGCACTCTCTGAAGTCATTTTACATCTTTGTGGTTGTTTTACTTCTTGTTGTAGTCATTCTGCACTCTTTAAAGTCATTTTACGCGTCTCTACGGTGATTTGTTTTCCAACTATAAAAGATAAGTCACTTCATACAGATAATCTGGTCATGGGCCCCTGTGCCTGTAAGTAAAAGGCCCGTTCAATTATCCACCTAGAGTAACACCGAGCCGACTACCTTTCTGATCACCCTCTGGCCCCGCTGCTGCTTGTGCTATGGACACGTTTATTTTAAGTTGAGCCCAACAGGCAGCATCAGCCATATAATGCAGGGCAGCACATACGAGTGCCAGAAGACTTAGACAACAGGGAAGTTACTTCAGTGTCATTTTCCTTTATTCAGAATCTAATCTAAGCTTTATTGGGGACTCTGGTTTAATCAAATTGAATATTTTTATGCTTACTCTAAAAGTAATTGTGATGGATCTGGTTCCCAGTTCTTTCCTTGAAGTGTTTTGAATGTCTGAAAGCGATGTTACAAGGCAAAAAAAGGTTCTCTAGACCTCCTAAACATGTTAGTCAAATGTATGATGGTAGTAACAATAAAACTGTTCTTAACATATCTCTTAGGACCTGTAAAGAGTTGACCTGAAGAAAAACAGTATAAGTTGCTGCATGTTCCTGATGATCCATCACATGCAGATGGTTTAGACCTCACCAAGCGGCACAAACAGATCTGCAGGTACACTTGCATATGACACACAAGAACATGAGTGTGGATATTTAATCATTTTGGTTAACTTGTAAAATGTCTCCCCATATGCTGTGGATCAAACCCTGGCAAAGTTCAAGACATACAATTAAGTGCGTGGGCCGTCTTAATGTTCCTCTTTTGATAAACTGGGAGAAAAAACATTTTGGGTAAATGGATATCAGTTGAATCAGAACTTCTTCCCCTTAGTGTCTGCTCAAGTTTCTCCCTGTTTTTGTGATTTTAAATCATAGTGATGGAAGACCTTAAAAAAACATCAGAATCTTGAAAAATCTAGTGAAGTTGCACAGAAGATTTTTATGGGTCGTGTTAACTTGCCCCCAAAGCTATCAGCAAAGACAAAAGAGTTCCACATTTGAGTAACCTAAACAGGCAGGCACGGCATTTGCAGGGACTGCGATTGGCTGCAATCTGTGTAGCCACCATGGAAGGACAGATGAGGGTGTATAAAGTGAACAGAATAACCAGAAACTTATTTGTCAGTTTAGTTCCCATTTCCCGCCCCCCAAACAGACTGATAGACCCCAGCAAACATGTCAGACACATACAAAGGGCAGCACGGTCCACTCTATCTCTGCCAATGTCATTCTTGGACGTACGTACATGAGGCTTACAGAGGTACATACAAGCAGTTACACACACTGATAATGTTGTCGAAGTGCAGTGAGGAGAATGTGCTTCCATACAATCCAGCTACAGCATTAACAAACTTAGAGAATGCAAATTGATTACTTTTTCAGCTTAACTGTATCGCATCCATCTGCACAGGCACACAGACATGTACTCACACACGCAGACACAAGCACGCACTCTCGCCGCAAACCCTTCAGCCCCGCCGCCCTCCCTCGCCCTAATGTCACAAAGCGCGTCTAAAATCAAATTATAGATCTCCCCTAGACAAACCCCACACATTCCATTGGAATTCTCGTGGATTTTATCATTCCTCCACACTTTTTCACCCCGACCTCTGATAATCCAAGTCTGACCTTCCTGCACACAACCTCCACTTTGTGTACTTTAAGCATGTAACCCCCGCCATGACCCTAACCCACCCCGTCGCCCCTTCCCATCCCACCCCCACCCGCACCCCCCTGCTGGCTCTCCCCTCTCCTCCCCTCCTGGTGGGTTGAGCTGAGGTTGGTAGCTGTACAGTAAATTGGGGGTGCAGTCTTTATGCTGAGCTGAAGAGGGGAAGGGTAGGAGGGAGGAGCAGGAAGGCAGTGCTGTTCAGTCATCTTCCAGTCCCTGGTTGAGGAGAAAGTTGGCTGCCAGGTTCTCGTTCTTCTCGCAGGCAAAGTAGGCCTGGATCACCAGAGCCTCAGGGAAACCCAACGCTTTTAACTGTAAACACAGACGGATAAAGAGATGGGACAGAAAGAAAAGAAAAAGAGTAGAGACATAGGAACGAAGGCTTTAAAAAGAACAGAATCTGCAACTTTTCCTTTCTAATCCAACGATGTACAACAGAAAATGACGTTTTCAATGTTAACTCTTCGTTCTTCACTCACCCGTTCGATGGCTTCCTTCTCCTGAGGTGTAACCTGGATATAGTTGACAGGTGCGCCCTCCTCCCCTGCTGCCCCCATCTCTCCAACTTCTGGCGCCTCTCCCCCCTCTCCCACCGGCTCGTTCAACATCTGGATGAACAGCTCCTGATGCTGACTGATTTGCTGGTGGAAGAGACACACATGTTTTTATTGGAAAACCATCACAACACAGACGCTTGTAGTTATTTATTCTAGCCTTTATTGCGCTCGTTTAGCTGCCAACAGATCATTTGCAGGCATTGTAAATAGTCTTGTGGGTCCAAAAGGTGTTGCAACTCAAGTGAGTGACAAACGCACACAGGAGAGATGAGACAACAGTGGGAGAAATACGCAAAAACAGAGCTTTTAATCATGAAGGGACCCCAGTGTTTTTAGATAGCATGCCAGCTTTTGGGGAGCAATAGAGGTTTAACTTTAGCCGTCTCTTTCACGCAAATGTTGATTCAGCTGTTACAAGCTCCTAACGGGCCTGGTTTGAATGGTTGTCAGTGAGTGCAGACGGTTACCTGTAGAAGTTGAGGATTCTCTCTGCCTAGCTGCTGGAGAAGAGCTGGTAGCAGAGACGGGTTCTGCTGGATGGCCTGTCTCATGTGCAGAAACTGGGGCTGAGTCCGCAGGAATGCAAGTGGGTTCTCTCCTAATGGTAAAAAAAAATCAATCATCAGCAAGAGAGCAAACTAACGCGCTACATGCAGGACAGCAAGTATTTGTATGTATGTTCTCCACGAGGGTAACAAATTACACCACAGGTCCATATTATGGCTGCAACTAACGATTGTTTTCAATTTGATTAGTTTAGTTATTTTCCTGGCTTATCATTTGGTTTTAGAAAACGCTTTAAAGAAAAGAAGATGCACTACTTTATGATGACCAAATTTCAGTTTTTTAAAGAAATATTCAATATTTAGTTTTCACTAATAAGACCCTTAATAGATAATAGGAGTCTTTCATCACAGAACCTGGAGTCATCACGTTTGGTATCTTTGCTTGAAAAATAACTCCAAAGATTGACTGAAACTGAATAATCATTCTCTTTTTATTGATTCATCAATTAATCGTCTCTTCACTGTAGCTAAAAGATCTAATAAACAAAACGTCTTTGTGGAGACAGAGTGAAGAAACAACGGTGCAGGTTTGGTGGCGACCAACAAGTCTAACAACAATTCAAACTTGAAAGAGAAACATTCCATAACTAATGAGTCATATGATGAGTCACTGTGAGGGTATGACACTTATTATTTGAATGTGTCCAAGCAGAGCAGCAGTCACATGTTTAAATGTTTTTGATTAATGGATATTAACTGGGGCCTGTACTTTTGGGATGTCTTCACATATATCAGAGGGAGAGATATGAGAGGCTGTTTTAAAAGCCATTATGAGTAATATTCTTCCAGTATTGGTTTTTAGAACACACACAGTACACATAAATGTTGACTGTGTGGATTTTTTTCTCACCCTCTGCTAGAGATGGGGCTTCTGTGGGTCCAGATGCAGGGGCCTGCGCTGGGGGATTACTCTCTTGGACTGGGCTGCTGGGGATACCCTGGAAACACAACAATACACCTGTCAATCACACACACTAACACACACACACCTTGCATGCTGCCAAACAACATGGAGTGATCAAAATAGTTTAAGGGGCCATGCAAGTAAGCTGTCAACTGATAATTTGGGTCATAGTATTTGGTATTTATCATACAATATTAATGCACAAAGCAGAGCTTTAGCCAGCAGGAACAGGATGTGCTTGTGTGGGATCATATGGAGCACGTGTCACCACTGATTAATTACACTAAAATTAAATTAAGTAGCACAGTGACTCAAACTGATTAAAGGGACAGTTGCTTAGTGTTGGAGGTATGGGCCTTCTGTCAGTATAATGGGACTAGATGGTACTTCACTTATTGTGTCTAAAGCGCAACAAACTATTTAGGGCTGGAACTATTCCATTTTTATTTGTATGTAGGAAATGATTGTCACTGGACACGAGAAGTTGAATATTTCGAATGTAGAATGTAATATATATTATATATTACAAAAACACAAATAAATACTACGACTTGACTTTATTTAATCAGCAATCAGTGGTGCTTTTCAGATGTAAGACTGATAAAGACTTGTGTGTGAGACTCACAGTGAGAAGGTACTCCACAGCTCTATGGGGGTTGTTAAAACTGGCCCGTAGCGCAGCCACCACCCTCTCCCTTTCGTAGCCCATAGACATGATCTCTGTGAGCATGGCCTCGTATTCAGCTCCAGTCACTGAAAAATACAACACGCACACAACAAAGTTAATTACTCTGCATATTTTGTACATTTGCAAAGTTGCACCTTCACGCATGCCTGATCAACAGGGACATAAACAGAAAATTGCTTTTATAATCATTCCTCCAGTCAAAAGTACCTCTTGCAGCAAATTCCCCAAAACACTTAAGAAAATAGACTGAAATAGCATTTAGCTTACAAATCTGAACCACTGCAAATGCTAAAGAAATAATCCATCTAAAATATGTCTTTTGCTAGAAAACCCTGTATTTTTCTGAAAGACCTTTACACACTAGGAGAGAAAAATGAACACAAAAATGCGAGATTCAACAATTCAAATGATGGATTCAACATCCAGTGATGATGACCTTGTCCTTCTCTTCACTCACACACATATCTTTTTACAAGGCAGAGAAAAAGGAACTAGAGTTGCACGGCCTCATACAGGTGCCGAAGCTCTACCGCGGCTGGTTCTAGACATACTTTACAATGTTGGTGGGAGTTTGGTTCTTCTGAAGATGCTAATGCCTACACAGCTACAGGGAACGTATTGACCTAGAGCAGCATCCTTTAAGCTAAATGTTCAGAGTGAATCTGAGGCCCCTCTGGTTATCAGTTAGGCAGGGTTTATTTAGGATGGTCATGAGTACCTGATTTGAGCATCAGTGTTAATTCATGACTATGCATTGGGTTTTTCTTGCTTTCTAAATGTCAGTAGCTTACTACAATGTGCTACTATGACAAGTGGCTCATGTTAACCATCAAGCTAATGAATCAAGTAACGCTGTAATGTTATTTTTAGTATGATTGTTCTGACCACATACAACAGCACTGGGTTACCCCTCGACTACAGTAGCTGTATGGGTGGTCGGCTTATCTATTGGTAAGTTAGCTAACATTACTTGCAGCCATTTTATTTAATGAACTTAAATGACCCAAGTTATTGGCACAAGTAACACAACCTCAAATGTGCTGTACACAACATTCTGAGCATATCTATGGTTAAGAGTTGGAGCAGGGATTGACTCTTTACAGCTCTCATTCTCATTCCTAACTCGTCACATACGGGCGCCCCTTTTTTAACAACTGGGTTCTCAAATACACGAGAGGCTCAGATTACGACACACACACAGAGGGAGCCTGAAATCATTCTCTGGTCATACCACCATTACTCCACTATATGTTAGCAGCAAAAAGTTGTTTACTGCTGTATTCATGTTTTGAATGACAGTACAGCCAGTAAAACCCAAGAAGGATTCATTTTTCTATGCAACAAGAAAACTGAACAAAGAATTGAGAACTTTTAAAATTATACATAGTTTAAAACAATATGGGTTTAAATAACAGTTCCTATACTTTTAGATTCTGTATATACATAATCTATGAGTGGATCAAACAGGAGTCCCCATTAGTCTGTGCGGCACCACAATAAGGGATGGTGTACTTTTGTCACAGCCTAAATATAGAAACAGAATGTATTGCACTGCAGCCTGTAAAGTCTCTGACTCGCAGCAGTAACAATTTCTGGCACAGCAAATTTCTAACCCAGGTTTTACACAAGACATGTACTGCTGTCAAATGAATCCATTTATAACACTGTCAATTGTCTGAAATTGTACAATTTACATTTAACAACAGTGAATGAGCAGCAACTACCGCATTGAGACTATAACAGCTGCACAGCATGCAGGCAGTCTGGCAGGGATCCATTTGTTACCTACCCAGTGCTGAGGAGGCGTCCAAGCCCTGACCGCCACCACTGGAGCTACACAACATAAAAGTGAAGAGGGAAATCAGACAAACTACACAACAAGTTTTGTGATTCCCAGGTGAAAGCATAGCAGTACACACTGTTGACAACTGAATTTAGATACCAACATCCATTCTAGGAATACATTCTATGCTACACTGTATTCAGGTACAGCAACATAACATTATATGTCCCTGTCACAATGACAAAAACTATCAATTGTAGAACTGATTTTCATAGCAATATTTCTCTAGAATTTTAAAAGTGGTTTTAATACCATTAGACACTGTATAGCAGGCAGGTTTTACCTGGCTGGTTGCTGTGGTTCTGTGGCTGCGGCACTTGGCTCCTCTTTGGCCTCCTCGGAGGGGATGGGGACAGCTGCTGGGGTTGGGGTTGGGGCTGAAGCTGGGGTTGTAGCCGGGACAGCTGTTGACGTGGAGCCAGAGTCCTGTACAGGGGGCTTGGGTGCTTCTGAGGCTGGAGGCGAGGCGGCAGCTGCGGGTTTAGCCTTGAGCCAGTTCAAAAGAAGATGCCGTTAGATTGGCAACTAAATAGAGTTTTGCTAGAATACCATTACATCTGCAGGCTGAGGAACACTGTTCTTCTCTGTTCTTTCATCTGCGTCAAATGTATATTTTATGGAGATCCTATCTTTTAAATACATGGTATTGGAAAAGTATCAAAGTATGAATACTTCTGAAAACCACTTTCATGTATAGGCATGTATAGGTATTAACTTATCACTTGAAATCTCACCTTGGAAACCATCACTACAACAAAATTCTTCTCATCAATGTTGTAGTCTTTAATGGGTGTGTCATCTTGCAGGATTTTTCCAGCGTAAATTAGTTTCTGACCAGATACAGGAAAGTTGTCTTTTCCTCTTTCTGCTTCTATCTTCTCTTTCAAGGCCTTCACCTGATAAAAAAAAGAAAAGAATAATTATTATTATATATAATTATATCAAATGACCATGGACATGCAAGCACTTTCCCATGGTCTCCTTATGCTTTTATTTCTGTGCATACACACCCATATACACCCTATGTAAGATGATAGTCATTCATTCACCTCTTTCATCTCTGACTCTTTCAAGTAATATAACCTCAAGTTTCGACAAAACACCCAATAACAAAAAAAACTCTTTAGAAGGACCAATTACAATGTCATTATAAGACATGGGAGCATCATACCTGACTTGCAAATGTAAGAGGAGTTAGAACAAGGTTTTATTTAGATTCACATATAACACAGCGTTAGTGTTTACTATAAATAAATAAAAATGTGAAACATCTGAATGGTATTCACCAAGTAAGGAAAACAAAATGTCAATAACACAATCTAAAAATTCACTTAACGTTGGCCTTGCTAGCTACATGTCAAAGATGTCAACATGCTAACAAACTTAGCCAGCTTCTCAGTACACTACCAATAAGGCTAATCGTAATTAGCAGTGTCATAAGCGTTAGCATTAGCAATGGCAATCATATCGCAGTGAAAAGCTTCGGCTCGTCAAGTAAGTTACAGCATTACATACTATATCACATAAGATACTACTGAAGAGCAGCAGTAGCAAAGTAACTACGACACAAACTTGAAACGGTTGGGAATTCAGTAACAGTCGCATCGCCATGACTTTGTTAACGGGCTGTTCAGCTAGCTAACTGGCTAACGTTTGCTAGTGAGGTTTCGCGTTGTTTAGCACCCGTATTATGTTTGTTGCCAAACTCTGAAAACGAGCTATTAATGGACGCCCCTTTGTCGAGACTGTACAAAATGTTATCTCATTGGAAATATTCAATACAACTGTTGGTTCCACACGTAAAGTTAAAAAAATAGGTCCCGCAGCTGGTAGTGTTAGCTAAAGTTAGCTAATAGCCACTCACCGTTTGTACGGGGTCTATCTCAATTTGAATAGTCTGCTGTTGCAGTGTTTTAAGCGTGATCTGCATGATAGCGGTGGCTGACGCTGAGTCAGATGTGCTTCAAACGGAGAAATCGTTGCTCGCTAAGCAGTTAGTTTGTTTTTAAAGTTGGCGTTTCTGGTAAGATAACGACAAGCCGAAAAATGTGTGTATCCATGAGCACTCAGCAAATCGCCATCTTTGGTGACAAGTTGGTGGTGCGGCGAGAAAAGCTCCGCTAGAAGGTACGAGATCTCGTGCTTTACGACGCGACTATGACAAGTCGTTTTAACATTTGAAAGGTTTCACTTGACAAATTTACCAACAAATTCATTTGGAATATTGATCATTATAGTTGATCAAATAAGGATAATAATTCAGGATTATCTGCAGTTACAGTCTGACAGGTAAAAACAATAATTCAACATATCTCCAAATATAGGCTACAGGCTAAGTGCTATTTTATTATTTATTAAATATATTTAGACAAATATTGCCATCTGTACAGGTTATCTGCAATAACTCTCAATAATTAAATTTGGACTTTTGACAGAAATAAATTCTTGCTACAAAGATCATAACCATTCATTTTTATTGAGAATATAATTTAATTAATTCACAATTTAGTTTTAATCAGCAGTCTGAGGTGTGAATTCCAAATATTTCACAAGTGCCAATATTACAATTATATTCTGCCAAAGAACAACATTATGAACTGGAAGGACAAGAACAACCCTGCCTTGCATAAATAGATGGTAATTTAAATCAAGTAAAGACTAGTCCTGTGTCTTAATATCCTAATTAAAGCTGTGCCTGCACACTCACTGGTGTTCTAAATAACTGCTTCAATCAGCTGTGGGGTCAGGTTGAAGCTGGGTGGAGTTATGATGGGAATAATATTATGTCATGAACCTCTATGTATCAGTGGGAATGATAACAGGGTTGTCCCGCTCCAACAGGTGTAAGAAAACTGAACAAATCTAACAGACGATCAAACTCAGCATGTACATGCCACAGTCCTGGAAAGAGGTCTTATCATAGTATCATACATATTTACATTAGCATATCTAATAAAGCCAGTAGATATGCCCAATTAGAGACCTCCGGGTCTGAAGAGTAAGGGGAATGCCATAAAGCTGCATTCTTTCCAATAACCAGCTGGGGGCAACTCAACCTATTTGAAGTCTATGAGAAAAAGAAACAACTACTCACTAGATCTATTACCCCAGTAAACATTTTCTAATGCATTTATGGTAAATTGTTAGTTTCATGTCTTCTTCGATACAGCAGGATGTTAATTTAGAAAATTATGGTCCCAATAAGAATAAAATGGACTGTCACGCAGGTATGGTTTAGGGTGTGGCTATCTTGTGATCGAAGTTAATTGTGAAATTTTGGTTGCTTAATATATCTTGTTTAGCATGTGTTTGTACTAAAATACACTAAGTAGTCTGCTAAAAAAAATTCTGGTAACATTTTGTTTTAACCACCTTTTTTGCTTACCAAACATCCCAATCAAAATCATAGTTAGCATATAATACGGATGCACTTTGCCAACCAAGTTAGTTACTCTGGCACTAGTAATAGGCGGTAACTTTACATCCTCCTCCCCAGCTCCCCCTTTTTGCTCAGACATGGTTACTTCTTGCTCCAAAAAAAAGATGGCGACGGCAAAAATACAAAATTTTCATTTCTCATCATATTATCATCTCGAGGCTAACTATTTCTCCTCCTGTCCAATCATAATGCTAAGCTAACCTAACTGGCTGCTAAGCTAAGTTGCTGCTTGCTGAAGCCACATATTTTACCATGGAGACAAGATGGTTTTCCCATATAAGAAAATTGGAGTATTTATTTAAAATCTGGATTAATATGTTTTTGTGTGTGTTTGTCAGGAGGATTTTTGGAAATCTACTGGCCTGGTTTTCATGAAACAATTCAAATCCAAATCATGGGACCTATACGATAATTATTTCACTTTGGTTAACATTGCACCTTAGTGCATTTGGCTTTGACCAGATAAATATCATACATCCTAGGGATCCAGCAGATGGTGGTAAAGTTCAATAGTGGCAAAACACAGCTGTAGAAATGTGATGACTCCACATTATTAACGACATTCAAGGGTACCAGTTAAACTCTGAGGCAGCCTACACATATAGTTACTAAAAAACTTTATACAGAAAGCAGTTGCTATGGAGCAGTTTTTGATAGCCAGAAGTGCAAGACTTGATGTACCTGCTATAACTGCTGCCACCATGGAAACCAAGTGTTTAATCTGTAACTAAATTTATTCGGATCTTCATTTTTTACTTGGCACTTGAAAAATAAGGTTCATTGTGTGTGTTAGGTGCTGCACTTAAACATCTTTCAGTTTGAAGTGACTGATAGCTTGTAAAGCTATGCTCCAAGTAGCATCAAACAGTCACACACACCTTGTCAGTGCAGTTTTCCGATGCGGTCAGCAGGGGGCAGAGTTTGACTACTCGCAGACAGCTAGTGCTGCAAATGGCAGCACGGATAATGACTGACAGAGAGGGTAAGCAGAGAGCCAGGAGGTAAAATCAAGAAAAAAGAACAGATAATGAAAACCAATATGTCACTGGTAGTGTTTGTTTGGGATGATGGTTTATTTGTTAAACAGGATCTGCCAAGAGAATGGAAATCAGTGGCAATGGACAAATAGCAAAATTATATCCTAGACGGGTGGATAGAAAGGTGAATGAGTTCACTCACTCAAATTTATGCAGCTACTCCTGTTGAGAGAAAAAAAAAGAAATGACATAACTCTGGCCCTTCACGTGTTGGACATACATGCTTATTATGGAGAGAACATTTAACATGTGCTGTACACTGCGGCAGCTGCTGCTGTGATTTCATCATCAGAATAATATGTAGCATTTGTCTCATTTCGGGCCACATCACCAAATTACACCTGCATATTCACACACCCACCATAACATACATGTGCACCGGCTGTGACCACCAGTTAAACCTCCCAGCAGGCATTGCAGCATGAATATTTTATCAAATTATCAGCTGATCCATCGCTCAATGCCAAGTGTGGCAGGATCCCTTTGTCGTTCCTCTTCAACATCTTTTCTCTTCCTGTCTCCTTCCCTCTTTCCTCAGATTTTTATTTTGCACAGTTATCATTTTCCATTACTAATGTTACCAAAAGAAGCCAGCCAAATGAGTTAGCTAAAGAAACCAGAGGTCTCCCAACTATGGCTCAAAACTGCAACGTTTGCAGATATTGTGCAGCCCTGGCACACTATCTCTTTCACACCTCCATTTGGTCATCCTTGTTTCTTCCTATTCTTTTCCATCACCTGATACAGTCTTTTCTAAGGCAATCATGCTGTTTTTTGAACTGGTGTAAAATCTGGTAAAAGGGGAGTAGGGATACATGGGGGATGATGGGGAGGGAAAGGCCAAAGAGAGCATAGGAAAGTGAAGAAAAGATGACAAAGTGAGAGAGAAAGAGGAAGGGATGCACATGGAAGACTGTTAGAAAGTGGACAGGGGATGAAGGGAGGGACACAGGAAGATAGTGAGGTGGAAGAACAAGAGACAGGGAATCTCTGCGGTGTGTGTGTGTGTGTGTGTGTGTGCGTGTGCGTGTGCGTGCGAGGGCATGGTGCCCTAAATGTGTGTTCATCTGGGTTAATTCTCAAGGACAGAACTATTAAAGATTAACAACACCCCGGCATGTTTTATTGAGACAAGCTGCATTCGAGGGCATATGGCTGAAAACACAGACCTACTTAAAATGTCTGTGTTGGTGTCTGTGTGTGTTTGCGTATGCATGTTTTTCCTGCAGGCTTTTATTTAGTCCAGACAAAAGACCAACTTTTCTAAAAAGCCATGCCGTGACTGTAGACATGGCTTTTTGCTGCAGTGCTTCAGCACTACAGTGGTGCCTCAATTAGATATGCCTCATTCAATATGTCCACATTTGACTTTAAGTCCAAAGTATCAGGATTTGCTGATATATGTGTAATAACCTGATTTGCATTGGCATCAGTTATTTTATTAATACTTTAAAATGAGTTTAAATTTCATTCTGAAGGGTAATCAAGTTCATTATATTTTTCATAGTGTTTAAAAAGAAATCGCCCAGTATTTTATGCAATTCATGTGTTGGATTTAAAAACTCAGCGAATTGTTTTGTTACGTGAAACGGAAGTAGGAGACAGGAAGTACACTCGGGGAGACACGGCGGTCAAAGGTTTCTAAGCATATGTAAATCGCCACCACCGGTGAATTAATTTCTGGACTTTATAATTTGTTCAATGAGTGGCATTTGTAAAATACTTTTGGCTACTTGTAGACGCGTATAAGGGAGAGTTTGGACTCGTTTACGGCCGAAGAAGTGTTCGCTTTAGTTACTGTGGAACTTTAGTTACTGCGCTAGCTTAGCACGCACGCATCGAATTAGCATCGCTGCACGGACGAGTGAGAGCGGAGATCGGGAGGAGCTGCGGAGTTCACGGACATCTTGCCGGGTACTGAGGAGAGTCTGCTGCCTCTGGCATGGAGGTAACAAAGTAACATGGTCATGAGCTCCAACGTTAAGCGCGCCAACAAATTCAACTGCAAGCTTACCTAAAAGAACCTTAAAGAGTGCACTCTAAAACACAAACTTTTATTTTATTTGTGAGTACTGTTGAGAGTGAATTGCAGTTCCTGACAATACAATATCAAAGCCAAAACATTGTGTTCTTGTTGTTTGTATATTTAAATTGTTTTGGTTAAACTGATGAATATACATGAATAAGTAAATGAGATATTTGTTGCCTAAATCAAAGTGAGAGTCATAATTTACCCTAGACAGTGTTTTTATCTATACAATGGAATGTCTCTTTCACCGTACCTGTACTTTGCAGTAGTTGAATGTGTACTTTCCAAAATGCTCAAATTGAATCCTTCAGCAGTGACTCCTGCATTCACTTTGGACCTTTGACTCTCAGTGAGGTGTGCACGCCCTTTCTCAGTGCAGTGGGATGGAGAGGTTGAGTGGACTGGTTTACTGTAGATGAATGAGCAGAGAAGTTAAACCTAGAGGCAGATTGTTGAGAACATTGCCTAGCAATGCAGCGTTGTGAGCGTTTACTATATGTGTGTAAAACTGGCATGTTCTCTAGTTTTGTTAAATTGATATTAGTTTTTGAGGCTAAAGCTGCGTTGTAATAAATGTCCATAAATCCCTCTGGTGTCTGCCTTGGTGATCCTTTATTCTGCTTTCTCAGGTGTGCAGCTCAAGAAAAGCCGCCGCAGGACTGTAATCATAGCGACTAACTGTGTATGCTCCAGTTGTTCCACTCTCCAGTCCAATTGGTGGCTTATGCACTTCTAGCCAGTTTGCCAAGAAGAAGAGGAAGTAAAACAAGAAGAATAAGATAATGATAGAACAAAGTGGATTCGTTTTGAAAAGAGGTTGTGCAACAAACAAAAAGTCTGCTGTTACCCACATGAAATCTTCCTCAATGAATTTGAATGGAGAGTAGATCAAGAAGTGTACATTAACAATAATAATAATAATAGATTCAATTTATATAGCGCCTTACAAGAAACCCAAGGTACTGTACAGATATCAGAGGTATTTCAGAAAAAGAAAGACAAGAAAATCAATGTTAAAAAACGATGGTTTTGGTTTACCAGAGGATTATGTGTCAGACTATTTCAGGTCGGGAAGGCGGGATTCATCTGTGTCTGAACATGAGATGCACTGGAGCGGTAATATCACTACCTGGCTTAGACAACAAAATAAACAAACCACAATTCAAATCAGCAAAGTGATCTATAATTTCTACTTGAAGCTAAGGCTGGTTGCTTAGAAGCTTAAACTTTGTGAGGGGAGAGAGTTCAGCTCTCTCCCCAAAACACAAACCCTTAAAAAGAAAAAAGGCTTCTGAGTGATATTGCATTTTCAAAGCACCTTCCGATGGCTTTCTGTTTAAATATAACAGTCTTAACAAACTCCACTGGCATGGGCAAAACAGACACACACATACAAACACACACAGACACACACACACACAAAACCGTGTGT
>CAFUXE010000849.1:62980-73597 GCA_903364295.1 Serranus cabrilla | reverse complement strand
TGTGTGTGATAGTGCTGTCACCAGTGTAATGAGTGAGTCATGTATGCAACCCACAGGGATTCTTGTTAATATGAGACTTCTGAGACCCATAAGGCCTACACTTTTCACACACACAAGCACACACTCTCGGTCTGTAACCTAACTCTGTTTTTACTTGTTTTTGTGTGTTACTGTCACTTCCTGGTAAGTGGTGAATAAAAATAGCACTGTGTCATTTCAACCATCTCCTCTCAAATACAGTAGAACAGTAGTAATAATGCAGGTTTCAGTGTTTAAAATTCAGCAGTGGTGCATTTTTGGGTGTTTGCTACAACAAAATGTGAGTCCTTCCTCAACATCTGGAAGTTTTAAGAATTTAAAAGTTGTGATGGTTCAGAACTCACATCTCCTGTACTGTAAGCAAGAGGGTCACAGGTTGCACTCCAGCCTGCGGCCCTTCTGTGTGGAGTCTGCATGTTCTCCACATGCCAGCGTGGGTTCTCCAGCTTCCTCCCACAGTCCAAAAACATGCAGCTTAGGTCTAATTGGTCATTCTAAATTTCCCATAGGAGTGAATGAGAGCGTCAGTGGTTGTCTGCCCCCGTGACCCAAGTTTAGATAAGCTGTTAAGGATAATGAATGACTGAATGAATGAATTAACTTATAAATATGTACAATTATGTGTTCCAGTTTTGAACAAGCTGTTTCATATTGGTAATAACTAAGTTTGACTTTAGGATTCACCCTTTCTGTTTTCAGCTTTCATTTAGCCGTCAGCTGACTGGAGTCTAATATGCTGAACAGGCTGCATTTGAAGGTGACATCGAGGCAGGCTCACTGCGTCTTTTGGTTGCCATGGTGATGATGGATGCATGCATCCTGCAGTGACAGCTCAGAAACCATGCTGGGTAAACATGGACTCCCCTGAGAGCGGGACTACCGGTAATGACACCACAGAGGAAAAACACAGACTTGGGCGCAAACACACTCACACACAAATATGAATGATCACGCAGAGGAAACTCACCGGGGACTGGGGTGCTTTAGTTGTTAACAACTCCATCATCTCTCCCTCCCTCTCCTTTTCTCACTTCTATCTATATCTGTCCTCCGTAACCCCTGTCTCCTTAGCAGGCCTACAGTATTCTCCCTTATTCAGCCAAAACTGGGCCACAGAGCACAACCCTATCCCAGCTATGCACACACTCATGGACGCATACTCGCACACGGCGAGAGTCAATGCTAATTAGCTCTACAAACAGGTCTCAGCTTGCTCTGCAAGTGTGTGTGCGTGTCGGGGTGAGAGAGGGGCAGTGTGCCGTTAACTAACTAGTGTGTCAGGATTTCTTTTTCTGTCCTCATTTACGGAAATGAAGTTTGCCCCCTGAGTGACCCATATCTCCCGACACAGGGAGGCAAGAGAGTGGAAGGAGGGAGGAAGCGATGGAAAGACATTAAAGAGCCATATCTTTTAATTTATATATGGGAGACATCAAATGGGCAGGGGAATACAGGGAATTGCAACAAAGTGAGGTAAGTGAGGGAGACAGAGACAAGTGAATAGACGGGATGTGCAGAGAAAGATGCAAGTGATGACTTTACTGTACTGTTGGACTTGTCCTTGTAAGGCAAAGAGATGAGGCCAAATTCAGTGCTCTAAAGTCAGATGCCGCATGGCCCAGTGAGTACGTCTAAATGAACCAGATCCTTGATCCCCTCTCCATATACAGCCATGGACATAATACAGCAGGGGTTTCTTGACAGCTTTGTGGTACAGCAGCGGCCACGTTATAAATCCTGTCCCATTTTAACATATCTTGTGTACGATTGCCATAGACCTCCATTGTTGTAAATAACACATTTGAGCCACACAACTGCACCGGGTGTCCATGGGCAGATTATGAGACAAGTCACTTTGTGTTTTTCTTAATCATTTTGTGTATCTTTGTCATATTTTTGCATTTCTCTGTAGTTATTTTGAGTCGCTTTGATCATCCGATCTCTTTTAGTCGCTGTCTTGAAAGTCATTTTGCATTTCTTAGTGTTTCTCTGTTGTTGTAGAAGTTGTTTTGGCCTCTTTCTAGTCTTTTTCTGTTTCTTTGTCCTCATTTTGCCCCTTTCCATTGTCTTAGGCGACACTCTGCGAGGTCTTCATGCACTCCTCATGTGAATGGACAACTAGACCACCGCTCCTCCAGTAAGTGTCAGGAGCAACACACGAATTCTTCAGTTCAACCTCAGTTCGACTTTAGTGTTTATTAGCACATTGTTTTAATGTTACAGCCAGCAACTTAACGGTTTAGGTCAACTTTCATCAACCTTGTTTCCAAGCACAGCTGGCAACTGTTTTCTTTAAAGAAGATCTTATAAACCCACTGTACACTACCTGCTTACCACCAAACAGTAGACCGATATTTCCCTCAGCAGTTGGTGGAGACCAAAAAAGAGCTCACACCACATGTTTAAAACCATATTATTTCCAATAATTATACATTGAGTAGTATTGAAAATACCAAAGCTATAAAAGAAACAGATCCACAGTCAGATTTTCAGCCCAAGGCTGCAGAAATGAGACAAAGGAGAAGAAAATCAATTGGTCCCAAAGTGGCTTTCATCACTGAGAGTGAGCTGCACCATCTGTAGTCAATAAGGATGTAACACCAGACTTTCACATTGGGAACTCTACATTTAAGTTTGTTCTGGTCTCATTCTGCCACATTATTCAGCACACTGGGTCGCATAATGTCATGGTTTTCTGCCAGATGCATAGTAAACAATTTAAAGAGTGATTGCTGAAAATGTCTCGAAAAGAGAAAAAGAAACCGCTGTGAAATCCCCCACAGACTGCCTGCACATTTAGCTCTCCATATAATCTTTACACCATGTTCGCAGGTTGTCTGATTTGACACCTTCAGTGAAAAGACGTCATACCAGAGAAAATGAGGCTCACCAGTGAAGACAAAAGTAGCAGAAAAGCCTCAACTGACCTGTTTTTTTTTCTTCGTAAAAGAAAGCCTGAAAAATGCCTGTCCAATTGCCAATGTAGCCATCTGGCGTAGCCTAGTTTTATCACTACCACACAGTATTGTATTTGCAAACTACGCAATCCTTATTGTTACACAAGATGCCGTGACTTCCCTGGACTCTCTTTAATAGTACAAAGATGATCATACTTGGAAAAAGGCTGATAAGGAATGCCTGTAGAACGGTTTCAGGATTATCCTGGCTCAGCAACAGCATTCTTACCTGGGTCAACTGCTTAAAAAGAGCTTATTTGATGGATGTTCCTCATAAGTTTTACACATTAATTATAGCATCTCTGCATCATCATTTTCTGGATTCAGAAAGGCTAGAATCTTGTGTCTACATAAAGTTTTCTGATACATGTGTCAGACTTTAATGTGCAGTATGCATTTAGAGACTGTGGTCTTGTGTTTAACCTATTGATCCTGTAGGCAAAAGGTCACAGATTTGACCCCTGCCTGGTCCCTTAGTGCACTGTGTGTTACTATAGATGAGGCAGTGGTGGAAAGTACAGCAGCTTTACATTAAACTATTTAACTCAGGAAAGGTTTTGGTTTACACAAATCTCTACTATATATCATATTTACTGTATATTATGCAACATTTCCACCAAATGGTTTGGCTTGAGTTAACTCAACCTACTTTTGGTATCAGCTCCTTATGTCTATTTCATTCTCCACTACAGATATGACCCCCTCAGTGTGGGCAGGTTTCTCAGCTGTGCTGTGTGAAACTGTTATAACATCACAACAGCAAATCTTCCAGGGGAACGTGTACATAGTCAATTGTACAGGGTCGTGGCGTATATAAAAACAGTGTGTTTGTGCAGAATGACCTGAGTTACACTAGTGATGATTCTGTCTGACTATTCAGTGGTCTGCAGTGTTTTAACTGCTCTTTCTATTCAGGGCTCTGCTCACTTGGAACCTCAACCAAGGTGGTAAAAAATGTTTTGGTTTCCATTAGCAAAAGTTGGACAGGCTAGTTCCTTATACTTTTTAAAATCTTTGTGATTTATTCTTGGCAGATAAAGTGTATAACTTCTCTTCTATTAAAAATATCACATTGAAAATGAAACTACAAATAACAGAGAATTGTGTCTGAAAACAAAATTATTCCCACTTTATGGGCGACCATGTATATAGTTAAATATCTACAGGTTAAACCAAGAATTCTGTTCGCTGTGAGACTCGACTTGAGACTTGAAGTTAAAAATGCTGACTGAACAGCAGGCTGATATTGAACAATGCTGTAGTGAACATATTGTGAATTTTGGAGCGTTGCCAAATTGTCATTAATAAATAACACAACAGAGATACGCACAACAAGCTGCTGCTACAATTCTTGCTTCTAATTATTTAAAAATGTCATGTTCCTTTTTGTAGGAGCATTATTGATCGGTGCTCCCTTGTCTTGCACTGATTAGGTTATCATGGATTGCTTCTGTAATTTGGCTTGTTTTAAACCAGATGAGGGACAGTAAGCGCTCAAACACAATCTTAACTGCTCTCACACATTCAAAACACATTATAATGATCCCATACAACATGATGCATTTGTGCAGATACCTACTAGGAGGCACTCCTTCACACAACTGCTAGATTTTTGTTATATTTGGACTGTGGGAACTTCAATAAAGGAGCAAACCCCAACCCCCAAAGTATGCTGCGGTTGCTCCTCCCCCCGATGACCTGACCTCATATTTGATCTGGCTTGGTTATGTGAATTGAGCGAGCCAGTTGTTTGCTGGGTTATTATTGATCTTGTAGCGCTGAGCTCGGATTACTGCTGGGTTAATGGTTGTGGTGTTGATGGAATATCTCGATATTTAATTTGACCACATAATATCTGCATACGGAGCTGTGCATCTTGCTAAGAGGCTGTTGGTTTTTCAGGCTCTTTGTTAAGCTGTGATTATCTGAACAGCCTGATATGTTTTCTCTCATGATTTTTAAGTAAACTAACAGGAAATAAAAGCTCCAAAGCTAAACCATCTGCAACATGCCAACTGCGTGTTTCCTATTTCAGAATTGTCATTCTTTCATTTTTCAATATTAAAATCCCCTTTAGTAATTCCATGACAGCTGAAAGGAGACCAAAAGTCAAATACTTCTCAGAGACTGAACAAATGTTGAGCAGTAACTCACTGCTGCATGCAGCGTGTGCCACTAAAGCTGCCCAGAGCTGGCACAGACTTGTAAAAACATTTGAGTGTCTTGACAGCTCCATCTGGATATAGCAGAGTGTTATGCGAGTGTTTGAGCTGCAGCTCTGGTGGATTAACCCCTTGCTGCGATAATGAGTGTTGATGGTAACCTAAAGACGAGGGAATCCATCGCTCCGATCAGCGGATCAGCTCGGTAATCTGCAGGACCAGGCAGGAGACACACTCGGGTCATATCTTTGAGGAACCTAAGGCGGAAAGAGACAGTTAAGAGTTTGAGTCACAGGAGTTAGAGCGAAGGAGAGACAGACTGTTTTTGAATGCCTAAAATAGCCCACATGAAGAGAGAAAAACAAACAGATCTAAGTTACTGTACCTCTGGAAAGCAGTGGCAAACAAGGTTGCGTTCAAAGCTGCCTGTGTGTGCTTTGAAAAAATCTAATTAGAATAAGAAAAAATGAAAATGTTGTCTATTATTTTACCAGTGTATTGCCCCATCACTCTGCTTGGCACACTGTTGTGTGAATGTATCCTTATAGCTAACTAACATGGGATTCAGACTAAAAATGCAAAGCAAATTAATGGTTGATTTAGCTTTTTCTGCTACATTTATAGCATTTATTGTCTTCTTGAATAACAATGTAGTACGTTTTATTATTCTTTTATTATTTGAGATCTGCAGCTTGTTTCACTGTAAGTATTGTAACATCTGAAAGGAACACGGGGTCTCAGAGTGAGAACATGGCCCATGCACCAAGATACTTACACATGTACATGTGCTAATGTATGTGGGAATATGTCTGTGAGTGCTGCTGTGTGTGTTACTTTATTTATTTATCAGGACAACACACTTACATTTATAACAAAATTACATTTATCTACAAGCGAATTTATATAATATAACATAAAATGATCCTGTTAGCACTTCAACATGTGATTAAAGGATGTTAAAATGAACAAAATACTACATGTGATGGTCAAACTAGGCATCAAATGTTTTACACAAACCCATTTTAGTGACTGTTGGGCTTTAATTTGAGAGTCTGAGACCGGCTGCCATGATTTTCCTGCTTGAAAATGGACCAAGCACGAGCTTTGTTTCTCTTATTTGTTGGGGTTCACACTTCATTGCAGCGGTTGGTTGTAGATGCGCTCATTGATAATGATAATTGACAACTAAGGGGTAACATATAATACACAACTGTACATTTATATAACCAAGTAGTTTTGTTGCATAAACCTAGCCAAGTTTGTGTTTGTTCAAATTCACAACATTGAGATGGGAACAGATTGCAATGGATTAGAAACATCGAAAAACAACTTATCTGTGATTTGCAGAAATGTATAGAATGCAAACACGTTGTTATGGAGAGTGGGTTGTCTGAAGCCTTAATGTTGACAGTTCAGCTATTCAACTATCTGAATAGGCTTAATGGTGTTTTTACATGTCTGAGACCAACTGGTACAACAATAAGCAATATGCAGCTTCAGCCCACAGCGCTTTCCCCGTTTCAACACAGAGCAGTGCATTCATGGCAGAGTGGGGGAGAGAGAGAAGGTCCCCGAAAGAGTGGATTAAAGCTCTCAGATTAGATGGCATCTGGTGACCTCAGCAGCACAGAGAGCAGTCGGCCTAGTGTATGTGGAGGGTGTGACAGAGAGGGAGAGAGAGATTATCACCACCAGCAGAATGTGCATTAGAGATTGGTTCCGTTTCTTTTTGTATACACTGTGTGTGTGTGTGTGTGTGTAGCGGTGGATTGTTAATCCTAATCCACTCGTGAATGTACATGCTGAGAACCAACAGGCCATTAGTTCCTGTTTTGTGTTTGCGTATGTGCATCTGTGTGTGTATGTAAGTATACGTGTATGTCCATATTTACCAGTGTGTGTCTAAGTCACATGCATGTGAAGATGTACCGGTATGCAGCGTGTGTATTCCTGTGTGCGCGAGAGTGTAATCTGAGAGTGAATAGGGGGTTAGAGGGCCATTAACCACTGCATTAGCCCTGACTGCAGGGAGACTGGGGAAGAGAGAGGAGAGGGGCGGTGTGTGTGAGTGTGTATGTGTGTGTGGAGGAGAGCTGATGGTTTGAGGATTTCAGGGGGAAAGGGACAATGGGGGTGAGGATTTAGCAGCGAGGGTGAGGGGGATTGAGTGCATTAGTGAGTGCATGTGTGTGACAGTGTGTGTTGAAGGGATTGAGGGGAGATGACCCATAAAAAGCAGACAGACACACCCTGAGCAAGAATCAGCTGTCCTACCGTCTCCTCTTCCTTTCATTCAAATTACATACTGAACAAACCATTTGACTTTGAACCACTCAGAAGTGTTGAAAACATGAATATATGTGTAATAAATAAAAGTTGAATTTCATTTTCAGTCACCTAAAGGTATTGGCATCATTTAATAGCATTGGCGCTCTGTTTCGCACTTGGCAAACCACATACCCCAGTTAAAATTGTCATTTAAATCATTTGTTTAGGCAAAATTAGGAATTGGTTGCCACGGTGCTATCCTCCAGAGTTTTAAAGATTTTTCCACACAGTATCCAAACACACGATGCTGCATTTGTTATAACTATCTAAGATCTAAGATGTCGTTTGACACACAGTGTAAATAATTCTAATGTCATACTGGCCCATTTTCCAAAAAAACTTTGCAGAAGGGTGAAGTAATGTCTAAGAAAGAAGCCATTAAAATTGGAGGATTTTGGATCATTGCAGAAAATCAATTTGGTGGCAAACACACGTTTCTGATGCTTACGTGTTTTGTTCAGCAGGATAATCTCCACAAATTAACACCACTTTTATGATGTTTGAAGCGTTAATACAGCCGACAGAAGTAAAAAGTTAATCCTATGCTATAGCAAACTACACCACAGTCGCATAATTTCAATGTCACAGCTAATATGCTTCAGATGTTCTCAGACAAGCTAACTTGCGATTTTGGCAAGCTAGCAATTCTTTAGCCAAATAAATCTTTTATTAACACAATTAACAATCTACAAGAGTTTGCAAGAGCACTGAAAAACACGACTAGAGGCTGTAAGGCGGACTAGTGAGACAGTTCCTTTCCGTGTCCATGAATGATGGTTTTTAATGTCCCCAACAACCACTGTACTCTCATTTAGCCACTTGTTAGCAACCGCCTTTTTAAGGATACACAAAACTTCAAAGTCTACAAGTGAGGGTATTAACTGATGTATTTTATGTTGTACAACAAAATGTGAACATCTCTTCAGTTTGTGTTAACCACAGACCTTTTCAGGCATCTCAAAATCCCCATTGAGTTTGAGAGGAGCTAATATGCGAACTTACTTCCTGGTTTAAGAACTCATTCCTGTGGTGCCCTATGAAATACAACATCTCTTCATTGCAGTGTCCATGTTGTTTCTGAATAAAAACGGAACACATTGAGGTTGAAAGAACTTCCCAACTTGGGAAACGGAAGCATCCAACCAAGTGAATGCACCATTGGCCTATGTGGAGGTCTGCTCTCTCAGAGTGCCATTCTATTCATCTATCCATCCATCCATCCATCCGTCCATTATCCTTAACTGCTTGTAAAAAGAATTCAGGGTGAAGTAACATTCGTATTGGCTTCACTTTCCAGACACAGATGCAACGTCCGCTTCCTTAATGCAGTTTATGGTTACATGCTGTAATCCCCAGCAGTTGGTTTATGTTGCATACATTTTCCTCACAGCATCTTGTGGATTAATACTGGGAGTGAAGTAAATGGGATGAAATTGAGAAAAAGATAGCCAGGGATATAGAAGAAAAACTGTGAGACCAAGAGGCACTGACAGGGTGTAGAAAGTGAGAGCCCTCCTGTATCTCCTGCTTTCTATTATTCATGAGTTACAAGAAGCAGTGGAGGGGAAGGAGGATAAGAAATTGTAGCTTTCCGTCTTTCCCTTGAGTGTAGTCTTCTATAGGACCATCTGCCTTTTCCTGTCTCTCACTCCTACTTTTCATTTTTTTCCCCCTCCAGGTCTCTCTGTCACTCTCTCTTTGTTTTCTCTACAGATTTAAACTGAAGGATTTTGCATAAATATCCCAGAGCTATCTAATCAAATGAAACCCTAATGCAGAGCCAAGAGTTGCAGTGTCTATGGCTAACAGATCACACTGAAGCATACCAAAGGGCAAGTGGAAAATGTTAAGAATTTGAAGGCGAGCTCTCTGTTACCTGAAAAACCTTTTTTTTTCTGTCACAGCTTTTCATGATAGCTAGTTGGCTGCTTATCGAGATGGTCCACTGACTTGCCAAGACCACTGTGAATGCTAATACAGTCATAAATGTAACACACACTGATATTTTTGACAAATGCTTCTGTCTTTGCCATTTGTTTGAGGTTTCTGAGGTTTGAAAGGCACTGTTGGAGATGGGACCTCAAGGGGAGAAAACACTTCAAATTTAAACGAGACAGCTCGCTGGTCTGCAGGAGGGTAAGTACATTTGTTTTGCCAGTGTACGGTATGTAGCTGCTGGAAGCTGGAAAACTGAAAATGAAAACCTAATAGTGAGAGCCAAATAACTGTAGTATCTCTGGCTTAGAAACATCAGATTACAGCCCAGTAAAAAGGCAAGACAGGCTGCTAACATTCTGAAGGCTAGCACTATTGCTCATACCTTAAAAAAACGAGACAAACATGATAGCTAGCTTGTAAAATTGGATAGCTGGACAACTTGGTAGATGGACTTAAAGGTCTGGAGTCGCCTCTCTTGTTATGGATTGACTTTATTGTCATATTGTTTCACGTTCAATTTCACTTTCTAAAAATATATATTGTTCTGCCCTAAAATATCAGTTTTAGTTTTGCATTTGTTTTGTAGAACAGAAGAGAGGAGACTAAAATCCTTTTAACTATTTAATATGACAGTAATGAAAGAGCGAGCATGTACGTGGACCTTTATCTGTTCAGAAATCACAGTCTGCAAGCAGTTAGCTGCAACCACCTCACAGAGAAAGGGTAAAAAAAGGGTGTAACTTACTGTTACACCGAGTTTTATAATGAGAATGTACAACTATCTGATTGGTCTAAACTGTTGGGGCAGCACCGTGGTTTTAGACACCCATTATTAGCACCCAGGCTAACTCCTTAGCCTCTTGGAAGGAAGACAGCTAACCCCACACTATTTGGCTTTCTCTATCTCATGTCTGAGGTCATCTTCACCTGGTTTATGACTTTGATGTAGGGCTCAATGGGCTTCTTGTGCTACATCTGCCCTCAGAATGTGAATATGTGTAGGGGTGTTTATCTGTGTGTCTCTTGAAACTGAGTGTGTGTGCTGCGTACTCCCTCCCTCAGTACTGTCTGTCTTCAAACTCTGTTATCTGTGTGCTGGTACCTGTTGGTATGTGTGGCATATTTAATCTGTGTGGTATATACTTTAAGCAGCATTTTTTTCTAGTGTCATAATGTAGATAATTGCTTTTTTT
>CAFUXE010000849.1:47877-61323 GCA_903364295.1 Serranus cabrilla | reverse complement strand
TGTCATTTTCTGTTATTTTCTTTCAAGTTGGGGTATGAGGAAGAGGGAGTGCAGACATAGGACACAAAAACTAAGGTGAGAGAAATGTCTCGTCAATAAATAAATAAATAAATAAACCAAGTATTGATCAATAAGTTAATGAGTTAAGTTAAGTTAAAGGGGTCCGTCTGTACATGTGTATGTGCATGGTTCGTTTGATGTTGAGTGTATTTGTGTGTTGTCCTTTGGGGCTGTAACTAAGGAGGAGAAAGGAGCAGTAAACTCAACCACCCCCCACCCTCAGCCGCAGCCCCAGAGACCCATAGCTTCACTCTGCTCTGACAACGCAAACAGAGCTCTCGGACCTAGTGACACTGAAGCAAAACAACACTGGTTGCAGATCTCGTCTTCAGGATGTTAACATGACAACCATGCTTTGCAACTTGTGTGAAATCAAGAGTACAAATTGAAAACCGTTAGTCACACTTGGAAGATAAAAGTGAAAGATGCAAACACAATGTCACTGTCAAGGTGAACTCACTCAACTCATGTATGTTTGTTATTAGTCGTCTCTATGATGGCCTGGCCTACGAGCACTTTTGTCTTCCAACATCAGATGACTAGGAGCTGGTTCAATATTCATGTTTAGAATTTGGGAATGCAGCCTAAGAACCTATAAAGATTTAAAATTTGTCCTCAAACGTTTACGTAACATTCACTGTGTTAGTCAGTGAAGTAGTCGGTTTTTCCCTCACAAAAATGTAGCCTAACTTTGGAGCGGAATTTAGCCCCATTCCCGAAATGTCAAGATGATTGGTTAGTGTGTGTACTAATCTAGTCTTCTTGCCTGGTCTTAACATTACTGGGGCATTGGACCTAGTTTATCTTGACCTTATTACATTGACTATTTAACTTACATAGGCTACATTACTTATTTTATGTAACAAACAATCCAAACCAACTTTTCCTAAACATAACCAAGTATTTTTGTTGCCAAAACATAACCAAGTAGCTTTTTCAAGAAAATTCAAAACGTTGTTCATGTGGGACTTGAGCATCATAGTATAACGCATCAGGATATCCAGAGCGATAAAAGTGATGCCAAGGGGTCCTGAACAAGCAAGCTGGTAATGACAATGGGTAAGTAACTATATAAATAATTAAGGATCTTAATTAAATTATAAATCATTCTAAGTTCTTATTAATAGTTTAGTTTTAATGGGGCATTACCTATTCAATGTAGTTGTTTTGTCAACCATAGACTTTTGTAACTTAAAGTAAGTTGGGACATTCTGTATGAGTGAGTGGTTTCTATCTTAGTGTGGAGCAAAATTCCCCCAGCAGATCTAAGGTCAGCCTGGCAGTGAGATTGTGACTACAGTTTATAACAACTCATCAAAAATGGAGAAAAAAAACTGCTATTAGAGAGAAAGTGTGTGACTGGCAGCTGCATAAATAAGTCATCATATATCATACAGAGACATGTAATAGGAGTATTGATCATCGTCTTCATATATCATAGTAATGATGCATTGCCGTGGCAGGAATAAACTTGCAGTGAATGTGTGGCAGTCTGGGAAAAACCCAATGTGTTAGTGTGTGTCTCTTTCAGTGTGTGATTCTGTGCCCTTGTTGGAGTGTGTGTTTGGGGAAGTTGGGGGACATCAGCTGTTGTACATTCAAGGTGAAAGGTTAGGAGGCGCTGTCCTGCCATTGCCTTCATAGGTCAGGACAGGATGGTTGGGTTCAGGGGACATTTGTAAGTGAGTGTTGGTCAGCAGGGTTAAAGTTGTGGCAGGGTGGTTGGTTTCTTCTAGAGAAGGATGCACTTTCCTTTCTCAACCCACGGGTTGTTCTTCATCAGCTCCGGGTTCAGAAAGGGGTCCTCTGGGACACCGTCCTCTATCCACTTTACCAAACTTTGTGGAGAGACAGAGAGAAACAGAGACATTTTTCAAATTCCAGAGGAAGTGTATTACCACGATCCATCTTAGATCCCCTTTCTTCCATACAAGGCGAGAAAGAGAGGGAGAGACTGAGCAACCAGAATTGACTAATTAGTACATTTACTTCTGCAGCTGTAGCTTTTTACACACTCAAGCCATGTTTTTAACCACGGTAGAGTACTTTACAGCAATTGAAATCACATTCATTAAACAAAAAGCCTGTAAAGCAGCCATTCATAAAATACTCAGTGATTATTAGCTGAGTAATCTCTTATTTTTTGCACTTCATTGTTTAATTCTGAAATGTTCCATTTACATAAAATAATTGATCAATATTTTATTTAATTTTTTTTTCAGTATTACCACTCTTATGTTTCTTGGACAAATATGAAGCTACCACCCAAATGGTTAGCTTAGATTATCTTATTTTAGCCAGGCACAGAAGCTTCTTCTGCATGTAGTCTGGAAAAAAAACTATAAAACCATAATATGTTGTTTTTACACTTGTAAAAAAAAAAAGACATAACATGATATGTTGTAATAATTGAGCTTTAAATGCGATGGATTGGGTGGAAAGAGTCAGGCTAGCTGTTTGCTCCAGAGCCTGGTCTTTATGCTAAGCTAAGCTAACTGGATGCAAATAAACATTTAATTCATACACAGTACAAAAAAAACAAACACTCTTTGCTTGCTTCATGACACTGAGAGATAAATCTTAATGTAATAATAATCAGCTGACCCCTAACAGTGCGTTATACACTTTATGGAAGTGTCGGGTGACGCTGCGGGAACATAGAGCCTAACTGGGATAGAAAAAGTTCATGAGAGAACAAGGGGCCTTGTTTGGATGGGAAAAAATACACAGGTGCTGTGTTTACTTATGGCAGAGGGGGCATAGGGGTTGATTTGGGATTGAACAAAAGTTAATAATTGTACACAGGGCTCAGGGAACAAAGAGCCTTATTTGGATTGGGGAAGAAAATGTATACATGTTTAAGGGACGTAGGACTCCGGCAAATCCTATGTGTTTACTTCTTGCTATTACTTCCTGTCATTAAACCATTGAGATTTTAATATGTGACTGAAAAAAAACATAATGTGATAGTAGCAATATTAGGGAAAAATATGACTCAGTATTTTCAGCAATAAATGACTAATGTTTGCTAACATTAGCCACCATAAGCTAATTGTCATATCAGACAGGAAGACTGGAGCTGAACAATCTGTGTCTGAGTATACGGAAATGAACAAAAGTATGTTTTATTGTTTCAGGAATTTAATGTTTAATGTTATTTCTTCTCCCAATATTGACATAATCCCAATTTAAATTCAGTAAATTATCCATAACTCTACTTGACAAAAACAATGCACTCTTTCCATCACTGCATCTCCTATTTTTTCAATAATTTAACAATATTTCTATGCAGGGTTTCAAACACTAACTCTGAGTACTTTTGCACTTTCCATGAAAAACAGTCCTTTCTAGCAGCGCTGATGAATCCTCAGACGTGTGTGAAGTGTTTCTACTGAGTTTCCCTGATTGGCCCTTAATCGACTGGCTCTGCAGTGAGAGCATGAAACAGACAAAGAGAGTGCTGAACAGGACTTAATGGCGGCTGCAGCCCTGCTTAATGATTCGATGTGCGCGGCCACTGTGACAATAGCCTTCAAGGCAGCATTAGTTAATGAAGTCATATCACAATTTTATTATTGTGGTGGAATGACTAATGCTGTCATATCCAAAGTCATTGTGTTTATTTAATCATTGTACTTACTACAATGAACAACAGCAGATATTTCTTGCATTATGAAAGTAGCATTTGTATTGGTGTATAATTGAATAACCCACTGAATACTTGCGTTACCTTGGAAACAGCAGTTGCTTAAACAATCTTAACTCGAGGTCCACTTACTCGCTTGTTTTGGAGCTTTCAACCATATCAAACAGCATTTTCAGCAAACGGGGTTTGCTCAGTAGACATGGAACTGTGATTAGAGGTGACAACTGCCACACTGACTGCTAACTTTTGATGAGAAAAAATGTAAATGCTTAAATTTTGGGTAATGTGCTTTTTTTGCTTACAAACAACAATAGGATAGACATTTTTAGTATTTTTACAGTTATGTCCATATACAAAAAAAGTCTGTTTTTCAGGTCAGGCTAGCTGTTTCCCCCAGTTCCCAGCCTTTGTGCTAAGCTAAGCTAATTGCTGCCTGTGGCATATTTACTGCACCTACATGAGAGTGGTAGGCTATTCATCTTCTCAACTAATCAATCTTTTAAATCACATTTTTTATTTTTTTCTGTGTACCCAGTTTATTTAACATAACAGTGCTATTTTCAGAGCTACTTTTCACTGTTGTTTTTTGGGGCTTAAGCTCTGTGCAGGTGCTTGTCGAGTTATTGTGGACTAACTACTCACTCAGTCACTGTTTTGGAGGACTTCTCTCGTTTGAAGGCCAGCTGGTACTTGAGGCTCTCCACCTCCTTCTTCATCTGGGGCAGGTCCATCTCATCCATGGCTGCAGCTTGGTGTAGGGCTTTTCTACCTGCGCACAGCGGGGAGGCCAGAGTTAAATTTATACGGTGCATAACACTGTTAGACAGAAGTCAGACACACTCCATACAACTGTGCCCTGCAGCAAGAACACCACGAGTACATCTGATTTATAAGCGCTGCTTAGCGATTCCACCTACAGGAGGGGAGAATGGAGCCCATTAAACATTAGAGTACAAACAAGTGCTGCCAAAACTGGCAAACCCACTTAACACAACAGGATACAGAATGCCTTCTTATGTGTCCTTGGGGCGGCATGTTTCCACTTTAAGAAAAGTTCCTCGGCTTTAATGAATATGCCAAATTTAATTAGGTTTGCAACCATAATGCCAACAGTTCATCAATTTAAGGCAGGTTTTGGTTCATTTCTTCTGTATTGCATTGGCTGCAGGCTAGAGTAGAGTTGATATTCAATACCTGATGGGAGGGAAAAGAGAAAATGTTTTGCTTCAATGCCCAAAATGATGAAAAAGGACAGCCTGTACTTGTGCTGCATCCCATTTCTTCCCATTTGCCCTCAATCCAACCCCATCCTATTGTGTGTGCCTTTGAAATATAGAAGTGTCCCAACACAAAACTTCACTCTGTGAGATGAGTGCTTAGCCCTCCCATCCACACCCCACCACACTGAGGACTTTCTGAAGCAAAACAGAGGAAGGAAAAGAAAAGAAAAAGAACAGTAAAAGGCAGAAATGTAGCTTTAAAATGGATGTTATCCTCTATGAAAGTTTATTGCGCATGGTCTAATCTAGTGTTGCCCAGGGCTACATGGAAAAATTGTACCTCAGCTAATTTTGAAAAAGAAAATAAATTAAGTTGTTTTGGGGTTTTTTAATCCACATGTTGAGTCATGTGAAACATCATAAAACTGATACCTGTTGTGATTGAAAGTGTGCGAAAGCTTAAGCGTTTTCCAGGTTTTGCATATGACACCAACACTTTGAATTGAGCAAGCTAACTAGCCACCCACGGAGTGGGAGTGAAGTATTGTTTTGGGCGGTGGTCTCTGTCTGTCTGTCTGTCTGTCTGTCTGTTTCCACAGCAGAATATACATCCTCTGGCCAACAGAGGGCGCTGCACTCTAACTGATTAGTATACAGAAGTGGGGTGAAGTCTGCCAACTCTGACTGCCTTCTTTTAAGTTTGGACAGAGCCAGGCCAACTGCCTCCCTTTGTTTCAATGCTAACCTAGGCTAAAGATGTGCTTAAAGCTACTTAACACAGAGATGTATGTGGTATTGACTTTCACATCTCACTCTTATTAATAAAGTGAATAGATGCATTTCCCAAAATGTTGAAATATTCCTTTGAACACTATATTTAGGGCTTTATGTAACACACTGAGGCACACATAAACATTTGGTTTTGAAGGGTTGAAGTGAAAGGACGAAGAGCTTTTGTGAAGTGTGTTTTGGGCCGTGATTGTACCTCTATCTTATGTGTTAGGATCAGGAAAACACTTTATCATATATTTCGATGTAATTTATTATTTGAATTTTATAACTCAGAATACTGCAACATAAAAAAAGAGCCAAAAATGCCAGTGGTCAATATTATCTCTATTCTCTTCCACTGCGTCTTTTTCTTTGTCTGTTCCTCCCTCTCTCTCTCTCTCTCTTTCTCTCTCACTCCACACCCACGCTCTATGTCCACTATACCCTCTCAACAATACTCTTCCCCTCTTGTGTGTGTACTTGTGTTCGTGTACCCTTGAGTGTGTGTGCGGGCCTATGTGAGTCATTTGAGGATTTAGGTGAGCCGAGCGCTTGTCTAGTCTGCACTCAGAATCGATCTCACTGAGGTGCTTCAACACAGAAACAACAATGGTATTTTTAAGGGACATTAAATAATACTTGATATTATGCAATTGTCCTTTATGACAGTTTAGTGAGTGAGGGGGCATTGTGAGGCAGGAAATAGCAGCTTTGAATTCAACACCTACTTCCCTGCATGGTCAGGATGCTAATGAACTACACAAACTATAAGAATATAATAGGCATTTATTGGAGGCTACTTCTATTTTTACCCAAATGCAGTTCAGTTAGAACGGTGGTTGGAAAGGTGAGAAAAATATAGAAAAATATGAAGACATACACGCTTCTATTCTACATACAGTTTGTCCCATATGAAGATTATGACTACTTCATATAAAGTAATTCCTGAGAAGAGACAAAAAAGGTTGTGGCTAAACAAAAGTAAGACTGAGACAGGCAGTGAGAGACACACTGAGACATTTATAAGGAGTAAGTGAGGGTTTTTTTTTGTATATGTGTGTCTTTTTGTGGGTTTGAGGAAAGCACCAGGTGTAATATTCCATGACAAAGTGTGTGTGTCTTACCAATATGAGACAGAGATAGAGAGGCAGAGCGATGGCCGGTTCCTGGCTGAGATCAGGTTTCAGCAGCATCCTCCAGAGACGACAGGAGGATTGAATGCTTTCCTCTTTCTTACTCTATCACTCACCATCGCCTTCATCCCTGTTTCCCCCTCTCTCCCTCTTTTCTACTTTCACTTCTGTTTGTCTGCTCTATCCATCTGTTTCCCAGCCTCTACCTCCTTTCCAGTCTCATTTTCTCACTTCTTCTCAGCCAGTGTCTCTCTCTGTCTATTTCATTTTTCCTCTGTTAATTTGTCTCTTTCTCGCCTTTTTTTCACTCTTTCTCTGCCTCAGTCTTTGTTGCTATCTGTCTGATAGAGGGATGCACCAAGCTTTAAGATAGGCCGAGCTTAGAACATAAAGGTGCTGTGTGTTTGCACACTGTGTGCACAGCTAAAAACATCACTGCATAATTGACAGAAAAGGCTCCAAAAACCAACTGCTTGAATATCAATTGATATTATGTAACTCAGCTCTATCCTCAAGCTTATAGTACATACACATAAGTAGCCATCAAGTAGCCACTGGGTGCATATCTATCTTTTAAATGGTTCTGGTTTTAAAACAATTACTTTTGAACATTAAAAAGTCCGCTGGAGGCAGCGTTTTCATCCAACCACTGAAGCTAACATTAGCTTAATTAGCTAGCTATAACAAATAAACTCCTCTAGTGACAAGTGTAATTTCAGTTGACAAAATTAGCGGTTGCCAGCTAGAAATGAAAAGCCTCCGTGTGACTATCTTTGACTGAAATCAAAAACCTAATGTTTCAAAACAGTTTTGATGTCTTAAGTTTGGTATTTTGGCTGCTGCCATCTTGGTTTTTTGGAACCATAAGTGACCATATTTGGACAAGCTGGTGAAACTGTGGAGGTGCATCTGACTCTTAAGTGTCTTTTAGTACAATCAAATGCTAACATTTTTAGGTAACCTAAACATTGCAATTAGCATCATCATGCTGTATTATATAAAACTTGAAACTAGTGATTGAGACCATAAACCCATTATGAAAATGTTTACCTAGGATAATAAGTGAGAGGTAGGGTAATTTTCTCACTTCTGTACAATTGGACGCCCCCTGCTTCCATTAAAAGGAACAGAGGTTTAAGGCATTTCCACTTTTCAGACCCAAAAGACCCACGCTAGGTCATGACCGCACTAACATTTTCCTGAGGTTTACTTCCCATATTTTTGACATCCACTACAGCACAGAGTAATAGAATTTGAGTTTGAACGCATAGAAAAATCTACAGCTTCCATGGAAAAAAATGACATGCTTGGGTTTTGGCTGAACATATAGGCCACTTACATCGTTGCCTGCTTCCATCCATAAACGCTCTCTTCGAAAGTAATTTTTTCAACTTTCTAGCTGTAATCACTGCTTTCTAGAAACTTGTACGGCTTTCACTCCTAGCTACCCTCAGCTCAATCCCTCAAGTTGCTTATTGTCCTCCTTTTTCTCCTCTCAGTCATCTATTTACCCACCTGTAGCAATTATATTCTCCCCATTCTCTTCTCTCTCCATCATTTACCTTTTCCATTGTCCTGTCTCCCTCTCCTTCTCAAATTACCCTGCTTCTCATTTGCTCAATACCCACTCATGCACACGTCTGTTTATCTTCTGCATCTCCGTTACCAGTTAATTAACACCTGAACAAACTTTAAGCCTAAGACACCACACAATGTAACCATTTAAATAATAAAATTATAAATCATGGAAAGATTATTGCCATGAGGCTTACTGTTGTCTTACACAATGAGGTTTAAATCAAAAATATTAGTTGAGGCAGGTTTCCCCTGTGCTGCATTCTCACTGTCTCCCTTTCATTATGGTCTGATATCTGTTTTCCGTCTGTCTCCTGCTGTCTTCCACAGATGCCTCCTCACTAAGTGCTCCCTGTCCATTTACACAAATTTTAATCAGTTAATCCCTTGCTCCACACATTATCTATCTTTCTTTTCTGTTTCTCTTTGCTGCCCAGCCAGGAGATGGAGTTATAATAACCCCTCCAAAACACCTTGTAGTTTACTATAACATCAATATATATATCGGTGACAACTTCATTGTGATCCCTTGACAAAAGTACTATAAACTAATCTCATGAAGCTTCGTCTGCTTATTGTCACATTGGCAACATCGGCTTCCTCAAAAGTTCTGTCACTGTACTGAAGGGAATAAACATGTCTTTGTGGAAATCTTTTTTCCACCATCTGCCATCAGGAGAAACTCTAAAAGCTTTGCTTCTTGTTCACACAGGATGTTGTAAGCGTGTGTATTGGCTCTAGTCTGCTGGCTTCTCACTTCCATGTTAATGTGTTCTCTGGCTGTTCTTATTCACTGTTCGTAGTATATCTAAGAAAAAGTACTAGTAGTATTGTAGATAAACCACGTAATTGCAAGCCAGAAGGCGTAGCATATAACACCCCTTATTGATGACGGTTAAGACAGCAGCCTCTAGTGGCTGCAGTAATTATTACAGGAAGAGAGAAAAGGAGGAAGTGAAGTGAAGCGAGGCAATAAAAAGAACAAGAAAGTCTGTGTCAGGGTGGTGTGACCTGGGTTTGAATGCAGCCGAGGTCCCTTTGCTGCATGTCTTTCCCTCTGTCTCCCCCTTCTATTCCGTCATTGTCTAATAAAGCTGAAAATCTTTACATTTTTTTTATGCTGCTATATGTAATCTCAAAGCATCACCAAAGTCAGAAGGCTACATCTTTAGGGGACCATGGATGTCTGTGCAAAAGTTCATGGTGATCCATCCAATAGTTGTTGAGATATTTCAGTCTGGCCCAAAGTAGTGGACTGTCTAAATGACAAACTGACTCTCGACATTTCTATCCCTAGAGTCACACTGCTAGTAAGGCAAAAAAAGATTGAATGTTCTTTGTCTGCTGTACTGGATCACAGTGTGCTCTGGACACGATGTATTTCCCTCAACCGTACTGCAAATCACTGTGGAAATAAACTTCTAGTCAATTTATACATAATGTGTGTACAGTCTGAACAAGACCGTGTCTGTGTTTTCATTGAAACAACAGTGCCCTGTGTTTTGTATGAAATCTGACTTATGAAACACAGTGCAAGGATAGATAGATAGATAGATAGATAGATAGATCACGTGTAGCTACACGCTAACAGCAGGGAAACCTGTAATCTTGGTTGCAGATGTTGATTTCTTCCCAAAACTGGATACTGCGTTGGAGCCAGGGCCCCATTTATTGTGATGAAAGTAGCTCAGTGATGTATGAAGCTAAGAAACATAAACTTTGCTACATAAAAATACCTGGTTCTGGGGTCAACAGAGCAAGCGGTTTAGCGCTCTTCCAGAATTTAAACATTTCTACTGGGCAGAATTAATACAATTGTGAGAGCGAACATTATATTATTAGGAGTTAGTAATAGTTGTCATAGTAGAACCTGAAAATATGAGCATAATTCATCCCCTTTATCAAGTTGATCCATTAAAAGTCAAAGGTAACTAATGTCATCCAATGAAACCACATTTTTCCCAAGCACTTCAGTGTAAGTGTGATAATTGTTGGAGAGTTCAGAGCAGCAGAGTGGGTCTTTAGTTGAGGTTTGGGTGTGTATGCAGTGGTTACTGCAGCAGATATGTAGCTGTAAGTCTAAACTGGGACACTTTGTCATGAAGGGAGAATAGGTTTGCCTGAAGATTATAGTCAGGAATAATGGAAGATGAAGAACCAGTTAATTACATTTGCTTTATTTAACACTATTCTTTGAGATCTCCTCTGTGGGAATGCAAAAAATCGGCAAAATCCAGTACATCCAGCATGTTTTGTCACACGTAAATAATAATTTAGTGGGCCTCAGAGATTTGTAGTTCAATAGTGTTGCTACACATCTATAGGGTTGTGGTGTATGTTATCATTTACTTTATCTGGACATTAAATTTTTCCATTCTGTTGTTATTTTCTCCGCTAACCCACAAAGAAGGCACATGCATCAACGCCAGAATAAGGGGTCGCTGCGGCAGTTAGTGCCTTGCTCAAGGGCACCAGGAGGTGAACTGGCACATTTCCAGCTACCAATCTACACTCCATAGTCTTGTCGTGCGGTGACAAGAACTGGCTAGTCCCAGCGGACTGAGCTACAGACGCCCCAGTTTGTGTACTGCTTTTTAAAAACATGTTTGGGCTGGTGTGTGGTGGGGGACTGTTGGGTGGTATGTAGGTTGCATGATGATTTGGGTCAAAAGCATCCAGAGATTAACCTCTACCCCCTGTCTCCTCCACTGTCTTCCCAGCCTCACAGTAATATACTGTATGTGTGTGTGTCAGTGGAGCAGGTGGCACTTTGTGGTGAGCTGCTACCAATGCTTAATGTGTTGAATCGCTCTGTCTGACTTGATGATGTATGATGATGGCAGTGATAGCAGCTTGAAGGGGAAACCAAAGGTGAAAGGGACATAAAAAAAAAAAGTGAGTGAGTGGAGTGGAAGAGGTAAAGACAGAAAGAAGAGGATGAGACAGGGAAGGAGAGATGCAAGGCAAAGAGACAGATGAAGGGAAACAGAGTGAGAGTGCCTCTATAGTTACTGCATTGTAAATAGAGACTAAAAATAGAAAGGAACAGGCAGAGCTCCTCTGACCAGCTGAGAGTGGAGACTAAGAAAGAAGGAAGAGCCTCCTTGCTGTTAAACTGAGAAAGAGATGCTGCTGAGGATAATAAATGTCAGACGCTGACAGACAATATTTGAGCTTTTACAACCAGCCGATCTGTTCGGCACTTCAATGAGCTCTGAGGCGAAAGGGACCAGTCCAGCTGATCTCACACCAGCACAGCCCTGCCTACATGGGGAAATGTCCAGTCGATTGGATCGGATCAATATAGGCCTGGACTGGAATGGATGGAAGGCTTTTTCTGTGTGTGTTAGGGTCAGCCGTTATGTATCTGCCTCACTGTTACCTCACTGGAAGGATCCCAATCAGAGTTCACTAATGTGGGAGGAAACTGTGTGTGTGGGCGTGGCTCTGCCCACCCTCTGGTATCTAATTGGCAACCCCTGGGGTTTACTGTACCAGATTCAGAAGGTGATAGGCTGTTGGCTTATTAGTATCATGGATGATAACTGTACTGGTCCATGAACAGGCCCAAGGGCCCCCAGCCTCTGTATTGACATAAATGTTGACATAACCTGCATGAAAGTCAATTAAATGACTGCAAAGAGATGCAAATGACTACAAAGAGGTGCAAAACGACTACACGAACACAAAGTGACCACAAAGAGACGCAAATTGACTAGAAAAGATGCAGAAAGAACACAAAGAGCCACAAAAAGACACGAAGAGAACCAAAAAGAAAAGACATAAGAGCGTTACAAAATGACTACAAAGATTAAAAAGGGATCCAAAATAACTACAAAACTACAGAAGGACTACAAAGACGACAAAGGAATGCAAAATGATTACACAGAGACAGATAAAAACGCAAAATTACTACAAAAAGAAGCAAAACAACTAATAAATGATACAAAATGACAGCTATTTTATATTTTGCTGAGGGGTGGGTGTCCAGGAGCTTGGCCCCCCTATTCAAAAGTGTCTAGAGCCGCCCCTGCTCAGAACTAAGTATAAGACAAACATCTTCCATCCTTAAAACAGGGTAAGGTAAGGAAAGGGATGAGGGAATGAGAAGGAAAAAAAGAAAAACAGAAAGATAGAGGAGGAGGTAGTGCAGAGGAGAAATGTAAGTTTTATGTAATATTCGTGGGTTCCATATGGCCCAGTATTGAGGTGTGTGTGTGTGTGTGTTGGGAGGCTGGAGGCGGACGGCACAAAGTGTGAAATCGTCCACTCAGATTGTTGCACTTTGTGAAGTACACTTAAATTAAAGAGGTGATCCTGCAGCTGTAGTCTAGATTATTGTTTAGCCTCTGATTTATTCAAATAATCTTCGAGAAAATCTTGCTCGTCTTCTAGGCTATTTTATGCGAAATGAATATTGCTGCAGAAAGGCCTGTTGGCACAACACGGTGCATGACTATAATTGTATAATGTGACTAAAAGAGACAGTCGCATCTCTTACCTCACTGATGCGCCGGTGGAGGCTGTTGCTCTTTCCAAGTCTGACCGGTGCAGTTAAACCGGATGGGGGGCAGAGAAAACGGCTGAATTGACGCGCGGATAGAGGATTTCGTTTCCCAGCTCTCACACAAATAACAGCAGATTTAATGTCCGTTCACTTTGTTTATCACAGGGAGGCTGTGCGCACTCTCGGTATCCACTGGAAAAGATCAAGGATAAAATCCGCAGTCTCCGGAGTAAAAGAGACGATGACGACCAGTCTGAGGCTGTCTGGAGTGCTGGAGGACTCTGCCGCTCTTTCTCCCTCTCTCTCTCTCTCTCCGGTAGTTACCCCACTAGTCCGATTTGTGGTTGCTGCTGAAGCTGCAGGGGTGGATAGGATGAGGACAAGTTAACGAGCTGGTCCGGTGCGCGCTCCGCCGTTCACTGCCCGATTCTCTGCTGGGAGCCTCCTATAAGAGCGGCGTGCGTGTGTGCGCGTGCGTGTATTAGAGAGAGAGAGAGAGGGAGAGAGAGAGATAGAGAGAGAGAGTTCCCTGAG
>CAFUXE010000849.1:8627-47812 GCA_903364295.1 Serranus cabrilla | reverse complement strand
GTGTGTGTGTGCGTGCGCGCGCGCGCGCGCGCGCCCTTCTTGCCCCCATGGCCAGACTCTGGATTTCTGCCCTAATATGGCCACTTATAGCTCCATCTGCAAAAGGCAGATTTAGGTTCTCACTGCAGAGGCAGGAAAATATATTTTGGGTTTGTTTTATGTATTTCCCATATGAGGAATACTGCATTTGAGACCACAGAAGAAGAGCTGGATCTTGTTTGCCTTTATATGTTGTGTCTACAGTTAAATAGCTTATTCTGGGATTGTAATGATGTGTGATAGTAACTGGTTTGTCCGTATGGTCAGAAACAGACCAATGTTTAGTGTGTGCTAATGCAGCAGAAACATTTCTCCTTGCACAAGAGAGTCTTTTTATGGTGGTGTTTGTTATAGGGAATCATATTTTTGTATTTAGATTAGTTTTCAAGGCTTACTGAACACAAGGGTCTATATAATTATCCCCCAAACGTCTATGATACCCATTCATAGAAATAAAATGTTATTGCTGTTATTTTGTTTTGACCAAAATTAAATACTGCCATAGTGTACAAAGTTTTCTCATTATAAATTGTTGTCAGAACAATAAAACTGATGTTATTGCAATGTATATTTGTTGAAGTTATTGTATCAGTATATATATATATATATACATTTCAGATTTCAGTGGAATACAGTGATTAATAGGTAGATCCAGGATGATATTGGATTCCTTCTGAGGGGTTATTGAACTTCTGCCCAATGGTGGTGTCTACACTTAAGTGGTTGAAAATAAATGTAGTTTTGTAGTATTTGAAGACAAGTCAGTGATAGTTTGAAGACGATAAAAAGAGGACCCCAAAAAAACTATGTATGACTTATGTAGTTCTACAAAGAATACACTGTGTGACAGCATGATTTTTTGTTGTTAATGTATGGACATTAGTTCATTTTTAATTTGTTTTATTCAGTTCATCAATAACACTTTAATGGAAAAATGTGTATGCTTATTGTAATGGAAATGCATGCTTGGTGCATGGTGCACAATAAGTGACATTTTCAATAGAAATCTCAAAGCAAACACATGCACGTGCACAATTCATTAGTCCAGCAGCATACAGTTCATTCATTTTCATCTGTTCAGGTGTCCCATTGAGAGGCAAAATGCTTGATTCAACAACAACACACATGGAAGAATGGATGCTCAGTGTATTCTGTTGGATTTAACATAACAATGGAGAACTCAACGAAAAGCCAAATTTAAACATAAACTGGAAGCCCAAATGTTCTGAAGATAATTTGCATGAAAATACATGGTTGAAACATTTCTAGATGCTGTTGAACAGTTGAAATTGCAGTTGAGGTGGCAGACTACATGTACACACACTGACAGAAGCTAAATTTGCAGTTGTGTAAGTACTGAGTGAGGGTGACATGATAACCTCTCTCAAGCGCTTGTTAGGCTCAGAGTAATGTGTTTCAGATGAACAACTGGAGGTTTTAACCAATCAGTGTCCTGTGAGGAGCTGGCAGCTACAAGGTGGTAGCTAGTAGGTAGTAGCGTTAGCATAGATGCTACAATAGCAACAGTTATGTTAGAACTTGAGAGTATTTCTTCATTAAAAGATGAACAGAGAAAAGAACTTATGGAACGAAATTGCATTCTTAATTAAGTTACAAGGGAAACGTATTTCATGGCAGATAACAGTTGCAATTTTAAACACCTGTTAACTTTGAAAAATTGAAGCGAAACTACTTGGTTAGGTTTAGGAATAGATCATGGTTAGAATGAGTAAGTCTGTTACATAACTGTTACATAGGTCTATGCAAGTTAAAATAAGTTAACACTGGCTTTTGTTTTCACACTGGACAAGAACACAAACTACTGGGTGAAAGTTCTATTTTTGTTATGTCAAGTGTGTTACATACGTTAAAGGGATAGTTTGGATTTTGGACATTAAGTTGTATGAAATATTTGCCAGTAGTGTAGTGGATGCAGGAACTATCTATTCTATGATCGGAACCGGCCAGAACTCTGACACCGTAGCTTGGAAAGTAAGCTAATAGCTTTGCACCCGCTACATTACTGGCAAGTATTTCATACAACTTAGTGTCCAAAATCCTGAACTATCCCTTTAAGTCTGAAAGTTCACTTATGGAAGTAAGTGAAGTAAGTCAACATTTCCTTTTGTTCAGGACATGAACAGTGTTCTCCTGGGTGAATGTCCTGTGTTTGTTGCACTTTGATTACAAAGAAATGCAGAAATGCAAACATATATATGTCAAAAAAACAAATGTAAGTTGGGTGAAAATAAATTTTCCTTGAAACGGAATTGATTGTGCAATTTTGCTGCATGGGAACGTTGTTTTTAGGAGGCCAGGCTGGCAGTAACAGCAGTTTGTATGTAATAAACAGAAGAATAACTACTCGTTAGCCTGAACAGTGATAGCCACCATGGATGAATAATAAAAAGGGTTCAACCAACAGAAACTCAAACATTCTAGCACTGCTTTTGAGGAAGTAAAATGCAAAAAAATTAATTTGTGTAAAACGCAAGACAGTATCATATATAGCATAAATAAGTTCACAGATTAGTCATATAGATAGAGAATGGAGAGGTGAACTGATTTAAATTTATATTGAAAACCAGTCAGTGAGACTTCAGTGGCGGCTGCATGTGGCCTGTCTGTCTTTGCATTCAGAGCAGAGCAGCAGTCTGGTCAGTGCACTCCTGGCTATCAGCACAGTGTTCCTCAGATAGGAGTCTGGTCCAGACAGCTCTCCTGAGCAGCGCTTCATTCCTGCTGTGATAACATCACACTAAATGACTTTCAGCCTGGTGTTGTGCCCAAACCGGCCATCTCAAAATCTGGACTTTGCTGAATCAGGAGATTTGAGTAAATTGGCACCATCTGCCAAGAGAGGTCTTGTAATATGAGACAGGATGCTGGACCTGAATGTAAAGTCTCTGAAAAGGACGATGACTTGTCCTACATTCAAAGGAACAACTGCTTAAGATTAACATCTTATGTCTCAACATCACTGTCCTCGGTGCTCAAGTCAGGTGATGTCATATACAGAGCAAAGTTCACGTGGGGCCAGCATAGGACTTGTTGTCCCAAACAGAGAGGTGGACTTAAGCGGTTGTGACTTGGACTTGAGTCAACACTGTTGACATTACAGATGCTGTCAGGTGTGGTGTATAATTTATCCTGTATGTGATGATTAATTAGGGCAACAAGATGTAGACAGGCACTGGGGCGTGGCTTATAAAATGATGCACAAAATGTTTGTGGCATGAGATGTGCATTGGCTGCTCTGTTGGAGCTGGAGGAGATAGGAAACAGCAGAGTATGGAGGGAGAGTGTGTTCAGGGACCACACTGATTCACTGGCCCAGGATGATGACTGGCTTATTAGCAGGTACAGATTGCCAAGAGCCAACCTCTTTGAACTATGTGCTGAACTGGGCCCATGTTTAGAAAGGGCGATCGCAAGGTCCCATGCATCACCAGTCCCATTGCAAGTCCTCACTACACTGGGGTTCCTTACTGCAGCTCTTCAAAGAGCAGCTGTCTGACCAGTTGGGAATCTCTCAATCATCCTTCAAATCATCCTTGGCCTCAGCTCTGGTATTCCTTGGCCCCCCACCCATGCGTAGTAATGCATTTCTTTACCTTGTATGGGTTAAAGCAAGAGATCTGTGAGCATGACACATTGCCCAGGAGGATATATGAACAATCTATAACATGAAAGAAAAACTTCTTTGAACTCAGATTAATGTCAGACCACTTTTTCTTACTTCCCCCTGGTGTGGGTCTCTGATCCAGCTGCGTTTACAGCCATGGTGACACCTTGCTACTTGTACTTATTGCTGATCCCAGAGCTGAGGCCAACAAAAAGTGCAGCTAACATAAGTTGAACAGTGTTCTACTTCTACTTAATAGTTTTCTACTTTAGTTTCTTCACTTTTCACATATTGCTGTGTATAAATTGTAAATAGTATTTATCATTCCTTTTGAATAATAGTTTTTGATCATTTTGATAATCACCTCAGCTTAACTGGCTAACCTCGCTAAAGACACTAGACATGAGTGATTAGCAGTATCAAAACGCTACAAAACACTAACAACAAAAGTTTGTGGTAAAATATATTATACTATATGCAATATGTACAAATTTAACTAAAAGACAGTCAATAATTTAACTCTTCTCAGAAACGTTCTTATCAACCTAATTGCCAAAATAAAACATCAGAATTTTAAAGTTACATTTCTGCAAACCACACATTCGTTTAATATTAATCTTTAACTTAAATTACGTTTTTCTAACCTTTTTAAAAAATGTCGTCATTTAATGCTGCATTAGATTAAGAAAAAAGCGGTTATATGTTATTTGTTTTTTATTTGATTACATTCATTTCACATCACATTTTTTTTTTTAAATATGGCCAGTAATAATTTTGTTAGACAGGTACTCATACCTTGTTGTTTCTTTTTATAAAGACCAGATGTTGCAGGTTAGTAAGTTAACTTGGGATTTAAGGACTCAATTAGACATGACCTGTGATCTGCTTATGCTGATCCCGACCTTTAACATTACAGTAGTTTTAATATGCTTCTAAAAAAGAAGTTGTTTTTTGTTTGCTTGTTTTTCTGGATATAAATAAAGTTCTCATGTAACAATGCAGAAGAGAGTAAATCCAGGATGGGGGATGTAAAAACAGGACTGAGAGAGATGAAGAGAGGAAAAAATGGAAAATTGTTAATACACACACTCCTCCCCTGCACTGTAAGAAATATGACACTTTACAGGCTCCATTAAGAGCTGTGACCATCTCACAGAGTAGAGATACCAGGATGCTGGCTAGATGAAATTAGTCCCCTTCACCTCCTAGGGTCATGGTCCGCCACTCTTTAAAGTCCCCCTGGAAAAAAAAAAATCCATTTCCATTCAACAGCAGATGATTTCCTGTACCTGCAGCTGCCCTGCTGCTGGATCCAGGGTGCACACTGGGAGCAGAGGCGGTCAACCACTTACAAAGAAGGTGTGAAAAGACGGGGAAATTGGCTGTCTCACTGTCCTAGAAAAACCCTGAGGAGTTTCTTTTTCTTCTTGACACTATCGATTCCCAGGAGCAGAAGGTCAGCTTGAGAACTGTGCTGCTCAGCCTCAGATTTACTGATGCTACATTCACGCCATGTCAGCAGAATAGGAACAGCAGGAAGATATGCTGTTGGTAAGACTTTCACATAATACATATTTACTGTAATATTTCTTCATTAGTCTAAATACAGAGAGGATCAAGGAGGTGAAGAATCTATATGGATGTCTTTACAAAATCATGATTTCAGCAACTCAAATCTGCCCAGTATTTGGTTGTTTTTTGGCCTAATCTATCCTCTGTGTAGATATCCAGCCTGTGAATCGATATCCAACAGTTAAAGTTTTCTGCACTGCTCAAGCTCTAAAACAGTTCATTATTGTTTTTTCAGTAAGCCTCACTAATGTGCATCATTCATGTGAAATGCCAAGTTTCAGGGAGTTTTATTCCTATATTGCTTACCATCTCAATTTATTTTGTGTTATATGCTAACATTCACCAATTACTCCAAGGACAAAATACAGTTGAGGTTAATGTCATTAGGTTTTTGGCTATAAACCAAAGAACTGGACAAACGGATCCCGTAGATGAAAAGTCCGTTATTACAGTTTTTCCTTGGGGGACCTGAAATATCAGTACCAAATTTGATAGCAATACATCTCATCATTGTCAAGATATTTCACTCTGTATCACAAATGTCAACCACAGGCAGCACTGGAGGAAAAGTCAGGGGATCACCAAAGTCAGCAGGATTTATGATTATCTCAGAATTTTAATGAAAATCCATCCAATAGTTGTTGAGATATTTCAATCCAGACTAGACTCATTTATCAACTGACCAACTGACATTGTTGCCCCTAGAGCCATGCAGCCAGCGTGGCTAGAAATACTGATTAGTGCAGCTGTAAGGTTTGTCTGTACTGCCTATACCTCTGGGCCACTGTGACTGATCGCTTGCAAGGACTCTGTTAAAACAGTTAGAACATATAACAGTCCTATGGTGGCTCCATTTAAAGTTGTCTCTGAAACACGCAGGCCACTCTGCAGTTTCCACAGAGAAGGCTCTGGAAACACCTTCTGGCTTTAGATGAGCTGTTTCTAATCATGGAAACGTCCACGCTTTCACCCATTCCCATTAATCTGATGTCATTTCTGGTGTGACATATTTGATGAACGGTCAGAGCCAGTAAAGAGGGTATGGATTAGATCAGATCACAGCTCTTTGTGTGAATGTGTAAAGTGTGCGGAGGGATTGCATACTATGCCCCTCTGTGTATGTGTGTGTTGGGATTAGACGTCTATCAGCAGATTGATGATGCTCCATTAGAGAAGTCTGCAGGTTTAGTAACACCAGTGCATCAAACACACAGACACGATGATTAAACAAGTAGGCAGATGGAGGGTTGTCTGAGACAGAAGGAACAACAATGACTTCAGGTATGTTTCTGCCTGAATGTGATACAGTTGATGCTAGTTTATCTTTTGTACTTTCCAAAATGTGAAACTGTGCCTTTAAGCAACTGAGGAAAAAACAAGATTATATGTACATCCCCAAATACAACCCCATGTATCTCTGGTACAGCAGTTTATTTCATTTGTGGGTAGTGGTGCCCTCTAGTGGTGGTTCTAATTATGAAGGGCGCAGAAGTGACGTTATGGAAGTATAAAGAAGGACAAGGTCCACTTCAGGCTTAAACTTACTTGCTTTTGAACCACCTGTACATACAGACAACCGGCTGCATCACAAACTTAAATGTTCATATACTTGCTGATGTACAACACTGGAGGATTTCTCTAGAGGGAGCACCACATAAATCAAAGCATATAAGGAGGTTAATGGATCTCGATTCTCAGATCACAATGGCGTAAAAAGACAAAAAGTGACTGATAATATTGTCTAGCCAGCTCAGGTGTCTGATGTCTGCTGTACAAAACACGCCATTGGCACCATCCTAACTCCGTTTCTCCATCATGCACTGGTCCCAGCAGTTATATGCATGCATGAGGATGAGCACAACCATGGCTCCAAACATGGGAGGTGGTGGTGCCAGGACTATCACTTGTCATGTTTATGTCCCATGTGAAACCAAAAGTACACAATGTTAAATCAAGCAGTGTAATCCTCAGCACTGTTAACTTCCTCACGTTGTCAAATACTGAGGCTTTGGGTTGGTAGTAAGGACGGTGTTGGTATATGTGGGCAAGGAGACTCAGCAACCAACTGTCTTTCTCCAGAACTGTCTTTAATTATCTAGACTCATTCAAAGAAAAACACTTTCTTTATCAAGCTACACTGTTTCAATTTCTCTCTCGCTAATTGGAAGATTGCCAATATATGTGTGTAAAGGGTTAACCGCCTCGGGTCATATGCAGAGATGGAGCATATTTAAAACTGGGAAACACACACACACACACACATACACAGATGGGGCAGCAGTGGTGATGTGAGCACCAGCAGCACTTAGAGACAGGGTCTTACTCAGCACTGATCATTAATTCATGACGCACATCTCAGATGGAACCTCAGATGAGAAACCTCAGCCTTACATTACTGAAAAAAGTGTCAAAGCAAACAAGAATTTCATAGATAGAAAGATATACATGAAAAAAGGAAGGGAGTACAGGGCAGGAAAGATAGAGGGGTTCATTCGGACCAGCGAATGACTAAAAGAGGAGTGCCTGTGTGGTTCTTCTGTTTCTAAAAACATCCACTCTTCAACATCATGTCCCATAAAGGGAATATTCCATTCCAGCTGTAAGCCTGTCTCATCTTTCCTCTCTAACTCTGAACTCCTCTGACCTCGCATGTGTCAACACTCAAAAAAGTTTTCATCTCAACAAATCCACATAAAAAAAATCTTACTTTGATGAGCTGGGTAGAGGTTGTGCTGTTTGTTATTCTTTGTCAAATCGCTATGAATAGATTCAGAGTGAGCAATCAAGTGACTTAAAAGACAGTTTCACAGAACAGCCAGCTGTTAAAATGTTTATAATGTAAAAATGGAACCTTTATGAAAATAGATTAAATCCGACTCTCTCCCTCCATCCCTCTCTCCCTCCTGCTGCTTCCATCATCCCGCTCCTCTCATCCGACCCCCCCACCACCCCTCCTCTATTGTGTGCCTGGCTGTCTCTCTGTAATCCAGTGTGTCTCTTTGTGGCAGTACAGCATGTGGCTCAGCTGCACTTTGGCCCCTAATGGACCCAGTCAATGGGGAGAATTGCCACCCTGTTGTCTGTATCAAGGTCAAGTGTGTGCATATAAGCGTGTGTGTTTGTGTGTTTGTTTGGTGGGCGGGCGGCCTCCTGGATTGTGTGTATTCTTTGTTTGAATGTGGGCTTGCTGGCAGAGTCACGCGTGTGTGGAAAGAACTAATATTAGTTGTATTCCATTTTAAACTCTGGTTCAATGATCCTCTATTTTTCTTACACTTTTGTGCTTGTGCACTGTAACGATATCTTAATCTATACTGTCTTCCTAACTTTTAAAGTGCATTTCTCTGTTCATTTTTAATCCTATGTGCCCTAATACCATACATTTGTACATACAGTAAGTGCTGAGCACAAACTGAGTGACACCTGAATAACAAAGAATGTGTGTTTGTTTAAGCCTGTATCATCAAAGATTTTGAGAGTGTGAACATTAGAGTGTGTGCAGTGAGTCTGACCCGGTTCCTTGCGCTCAAATTTCAAAGGAAAACAAGACAGACACAACAAGAATCTGCAGTCATGCTAGCAGCTGTGTGACACAGTCGTGCTTTGACATAAATCCTAGGATCATTCTCACAATAAAGTTGTTAACACAATGATATTTATTATTTATAATGTTTAGTTTGGGCTGTTAGCATTTTAAAGATGCAATATGCAAGACTTGATGTGATGTGGAGTTAACATTATGTCAAAAACAGATATGTATTGAGTTGTAGAGATATCTACTGAATGCTAACTAGCTAGCCACGGTGCATCCTGTCTTGTAATACCATTTGTGCACAGTATATAGCACAGTAGTTTTCCCTCTAACTGCCTAGACAGGTTGCAACCAGCTTATATAAGAATGAAGGATACTCTAAAAAATTATCAATTACAATCACTCAATGGGTCACTGTTTTATGTGTAAGAGACATACTGTATGCTGTCAGCTGGTTCTTATTAGTATAAAATTAGACACAGAAGACACAGTTCCAGTTACATTTTAATGTCACATCCAAAACATGTTTTATGTGCATGAGGGAGGAAGAAAGAGCTTTGTGTGCACACTGTCAGCTGTTCCAGGCATGGTTATCTGCACAGAAGGAGACAAGTGTTTTGTGAATGAAGACCGAGGCGATGTGACACAATGAGACATTTTGTAATTGCACATTCAGAGGGACTGGCAAAGATTTTCTGTACACACTGTCAGCTGTACGAGGCATCTTATCAGCATGAAAGGAGAGACAGCCTTTTGAAAATGAAGCTGAATCACTCTCTGTGAAGAGCCTGCTCTGCTGTTGTGACCACCATTAGACCTCAGTGTAGTAACCCATCCAAAACATCTGCATCGGAGAGACGGCAGGGGCTGGCTGTGTGTGTCTGTGTGCTGAGGGGGATGAAGAGGGGAGTCTTGTCAGTGATGTCCCACACAAAGAAGATAAAACTACTAATGGCCTGGGTTTCCTCTAATGGAACGCTGAGCTGTGAGTGTGTGTGTGTGTGTGCACACATCAACAAAGCTGCATTCAAAACATCTCTTATTCATGGCTGCATTACGGCATTCAGGCCCGGTCTTTCTCTCTTTCTATTTACAGCTCCCTCTCTCTGTACATGTGGGCATCTATTCACATGCACCTACTGCTTCCAGGCTGCAGAGCTGCACGGATCGGCCCTAAGTGTGGTGATTCTTCAGCGTCCAACAGCGTCCCTCTTCCCTGCACCTCGTCCCACATACATCACATCATATCACACTCTGGTTAAAGTGAACAGAGGTTCATTTCTCTGTGGAGGACCTGGCAAATGTGACAGCATAAATATGTAATGTTGTCCTAGGCCAAGGTCATGAAACATCTTAAGATTTAACTATCAAATGCATCAATGTATCAAATAATTTACAAATATATATATATATTTTGTCAGTATATTTACACATACCATACTTGGGTACAATTATGAGGTACTTTTACTTTAATGAAGTATTTCCATTTTATGTTGGTATTTTCAGACTACATTTATTTGACAGCATTAGTTACTACTTTTAAGATTTAACTCTTTTCTACACCAAACTTTTTGGCTTGTGTCCCTTGTCCCATTTCAGATATCTTTGAGTCTTTATCAGTTCCACCAAAGGGAGCATTCTCCTCAAAAATTTTAGATGCTGTAATTTAAAAGTGCTATTTGTAACATTTGGCTAAAAATTTTTGTTGAAAACATTCTAAAAATGAACTAGAATGATCAAGAGAGTGAGAAGAAATGACTGTGCTGATGTCAAGGAAGCCTATGAATTGTGTTAGCATGCTAACCAGCTAGCCTCAGTCCATCCTATCTTGTAATACCACTTGTGCCTCAAGAGGTGGTAGTGAGTCAATGTCACGTCCAGTCTGCCCTAAAATAGGATGAAGAAGAGGAAGCAGCTACACTGTTACCTGAACAGCAGTTAGCAGCTGTAGTTTACAACTAAAACCCATTTACGAACTGAAATCCAGCTGGTGCAATGTTAAAGTCCCTTGTTTAGCTTCATAACAGTAAACAACATATGTCCAGTCTTTTTTAGGACTTAATGTGGAAATGTTACATATTATACCTTTAAATAACTGTTTTGGGGCTAATGACCAAAAATTATAGCATTTGTCACAAAACAAGGTAAAGTTTCCAAATTATTCTAATGGAATTAACACAATTTTGTGTATCAGAGCTTTGTTTTCTCTCTTTCCAACCCCATTGATCATCTCATGACTCATTGTGATGCTTCAGGAGGGGTGCAGAGCTAAACTTCCAATTAAATATAAAGCAGTTCAAATGGGCTACACCTTGCCTACTGTACAACAATAAATGGAGCTTATAAATTAAAGCATCAGCAATAACAATCTAAAAATGCCTTACATAATAATATATAAAGCACAGGGGGCACTTTGTGTTTACCTTTTTCAAGCTCTACTTGCACTACACCCTGCTGCAACATCAAATGCTGCTTACGCATTCATGAATCACTAATTATAATTCAGTAGCATTTATTCAGTCATTCATTATCATAATAAAGTAAACAATATATCACTGCCTTGAGACAATTGCTGCATTAAGTACATTTTGCTGATAACAATTCTCTACTTTCTACACCTGAATTCCCCCCATGGGGAAAAATAATGGAATATCTTATCATATTGTATCTTTTATAAAATAAATGAAGGCAATTCTTCAACTGGACTCAAAGTTCAACTGGATGAAGATATGTTGTTATAATCCTTTTACATGGATATCTCGGGGCCACTTTTTAAAAACACACTGATAACATGAAGAGGGTTTTTTCCTCTCAGGCTCTGCCTTCATCTGGATAGACAGCGCCCTCTTGTGGTAAAAGAATAATAATAAAAAACACTAGATTTAAAATGTATAATAAATAAATAAAATGGAAAATGAAATAGCAACATAAATACTTTTACTACAAGTAATTACAACAAAGGTGAATACATTAGAAGCTAATAAAAACAGAAATGTCTATTTACAATTACAATTAACTAACCCAAAAACGTATTTTTAGATTCGTTTTTGCTAAGTTTATTAGCATCTTAATTTATTTATTTACTGAGTCATTTATTTATTCATGTATTTTTGAGTTTGACAGCTTCAGTCCTGGGAAAAAACAGAATAATAAAACAATAAACACATTCCTCCACCCTCTACATAACCTTTGAGCCATGTGACCCAACAGCTGTAGAAGATGTTTGAACCTTCTATCATTTTGAAATCTGACTCACAGACATTCGGCTTCCTGTCATCAGTTTGTTCTCTGTGGCAACTTCTCTACACGGAAACTCACACATCCTCACACACATTTATTTTCGTGTGCTGGTATAATTCAATATTTTCATTAAGTATTTTGTTGTTTTGTAATTCTTGCTTTATGTCAGAAATAAACAAGTTTTAACAGGTAATCTATCTATCTATCTATCTATCTATCTATCTATCTATCTATCTATCTATCTATCTATCTATCTATCTATCTATCTATCTTTATCTATCTATCTGAAAACCTACAACCAACAAACCTCCCAAAGCAAGATAAAAGCTGATAGTATCTAACCTATTCTCTCACTACATCATGCGTACCACAATCTATATATTTCACTGTGATGCTATGACATAGTTAAGTATAACTGACCCCAAGCCATGATGAAAAAACACTTGACTGCTGCTGTTGGTGTCTCAGGTGAGAAAACCCTAATTCTTGGTTTTCATTTGTGTTCTTACACCAATTTTGCCTTGTTAACATTGGTTTCAGTCTCTTTTTAGAAGTGATTTTAAGGACCTTTAGTTACATAAAGAAAACATGCCTGCATCACTGAATGAAGATGATTCTTCTGATATTTACTATTTATGAATGGCACTTGTATGCCTTTTATTCATGCTTTATTTTCTTGTTATTATATTGGGTTTGTTATATTCTGGATTTGTATCTTTTACAATTATGCATCTCCATGTTGTGTTTTCTTAATGGAAAATGGTGCAATGTTGTCGATGTAATACTGCCAAAGTAAAAACATAGAAAGCTTTTGGTAGGCTAAATGCAATATGTCGATACTAAAATTAATCATTATGCACCGAGCATACTAATGGATTTTATTTTGTCTTCGGGCATTATAAATATATCTTTCACCATGCATGTAGTTGCATGGCACAGAATTTTACCATTTTTTTTCCCTTCTGTGTTGTTGGTCAGTATCTCTCCATATCACACCACCACCGTGCACGTGCTTTCACCATAAAACGTGATGGTGGCTGTCGCATGATGGCTCGGTCTCTCCACGAACCAATAACGGCGCAGAACCGGAGCAGATGTGGATATATTTGGGAATAGTACGCTTTGCTGTTGGTTTGCCGTATTTACTGGCAGAACCGAGTCCAATGGCAGCTCCGCGAAGCGGATTGTGGGAGGCGTAGTCTGAGAGCACAGAAAAAGATGGTCAATAAGAGAAAGCGCAGTACGAACTCTACTACATGTCCCAGAAAACATCGCGGCATTTGAGTTGTGTATGTGAGGCAGAGAGAGGTAGAGAGTGAGAGAGAGCGAGAGAGAGGAAGGTTTAGGAATTCGTCTGCAGACTTGGAGCTGCGCTGTTACAGAATAATGGTAAGTCTACAAACTAAAACTCGGCCATTTTGTTAAATAATTGTCCGACTAGCTATAAAATAACGCAGAATTCCCATTCGTGGTTAGCAGAGTTTGCCAAAGACCGTTAGAAGCGGTGTGTGCTAATAGAAAATGTAACATTAGCTAGCTAACTTAAGCTAGCAAAGGAGCCACTTTAGCTTGCTAATTATCGCAGTTTTAAATGGTTGTTGACGACATGACCGTTGGTAAGAAAATGCAATATGAACTGCCGTTTATAGTAGCTGCCTCGCGTCAAACTGTTATAGTCTTTGCTATACTTATATCTTTAGTGTTTGAACATGTAGCTAGCTAGCTGTCAGTGTTCAACTTTGGTCCGTTGTGAGAGTGTGTGTTCCGCCCCCCTTCTCTGTGTCGAGGCTCCTCTTTTACGGGAATCTCCTGGCTTGTGAAAAGAGACAGTGACGCTGGTTGGAGCGGATTAGAGGTCCTGGATAGTTTCACTGGCAGATTCTGAAACCTATTACCATATGAGCTGACAGTTCGCATACCATTCTGTTTACATCAGTATCTAGTTGTCCGGGTCACTGATTTTTGGCTGTCACTTCTCCCTCTTCCCTTTGTCTCTGTGTTGCTCCCTCCCTCTCTGTCTCCCAGCCTTCCCCCGTGTGTTTGAGTGTTTGCAGATGCTGGTCACTTTTTACATTAAATTGTTGATAAGACTCTGGGTCAGTGTTGCCTTCGCTTCAGTCAGACAGCTGTTTTCTGTTTTTCTTGCTGCCTCAACGGTCTGTATGTCTCGTGGGAATTATAATCACACTCAAAACTTAAACGAGGCAGGAAAAATAATCAATGCATAGTTGTGTAGTACATAGATGTGTACAATGTAGGATTCAAATAGAAAACCAGTCACTTCTGCAGAGTGGAACTTCTGCTATTCAGCTTTGCTGCTGAGTTTGTGCATTGAGTTTTGTTTGGATCAATTTTGTACATAGGCATGTAAATATGCCACATACTTTTTATGTATTGCCATTGATAACTGTAGGAAACTGTCAAATCGAGCAGAAAAACTAAAAACAAACTAAAAGCAGTGTTATGGCACTTGCACACTACTTGCATGCTTGTATTGTTCTTCTGCAACATTCAGAACGAAGATATAACAATAGTACAACCCAGATTCCAATAAAGTAGGTAGGCTGTGTAAAACATGCGATGATTGGCTAATCCTTTCAGACATATATTCAAATATGAACTGTATGGTTTTCCTCATTAACTTTCTGGATTTTTGTAAATATATGCTTATTCTTAATTGAATGCCAACAAACCATTTAAAAAAAAAGTTGGGACAGGGCCAATGAAAGACTGGGAAAGCTGTGTAAGGTTAAATTCATTGGAACAGGTAAACAGATTAAATTGTAACAGTTCATAGTATCATGATTGAGTATAAAAAGGTACACCATTGAAATATTCAGCCATTGCAGACTTAGCTTGAATATGAGTCTCCTTTTCTTTAGTACTTCTGTAAACTATTAAAAAAACAATCCAGTGCAAAAAATGAAACCATAAAAACTTCCGTTCTGTTACAGCTGAATTGAAATCATTATATTTTATTGTGTTGTTGTGCCTGAGGCCAGTAAAGTAGGTCAAACATCTATTCAACAACAATAACTCACTGTTCAAGTTGCAGGATGCACTTACTGTATCTTACTGCACTGCCTCTCATCTTAAGTAGCATTAAACTGTTCTGTAGCCACTGGCAGTCGCCAACATTCCTTGAGCCAAGTGTGGGTGTGTGTTTTTTCTCTGTTTCTGTTAAAACATAAAACCAACTTATGGCTAGCATAATGTATCCTGATTTCAGTCAGGCTCCTGCATTCCTGCTCAGAAATCACCAAACCTATTATTATTTTTTTTTTACTTCTTCCACTCTCCTCCTCACTTATGTCCCCTATTTTTCTCTGCACCCTCCCGTTTCCTCCTTCTCTCTTCCTAGGCCTAGCAGTCCAGCTAACTGCTAACTGTGCATTTGTATGTGCTTTGGGTTGTGAGCAGTGGTAAGACGCCTCGCTACAACCGATAGTTCAGAGGAGCAGCAGTCACCACAGCAGCCATCCCCAGCAGCCCCCCACCCCCCCAGCAGACTCCAGCAACAGGGTGAGAGACATTAGTGTGACCTGGGAAGAGATTGTAATGAAATACCCAGAGAATACGCATGTGGTGGATGTTTTTTTCTGCTGTTACTATTACTCTTATTGTTTAACTCTATGAGCTCCAAGCCCTTTCAGAGCATTTTTGCTCCTGTTTACATCTTACTAACTGTGGCCTCATTTCATACTGCAATACATAAGTCCTGCAATTCTATGGAAACCACAATATCGTGGCTAGAAGTAGTGAGAACTAAAAAAAGTATTTTGTTGTTGTATAACACATGTGTAATGCCAAAAATTATTTAAAAAAAAAAAGTTAACAGCCTGCAGTATTGTTTTGCTGAATTTTAGTCACATGACTGCTGGTCTCAGCTGAGTCAGTCATGGCTCCCCAGCTGAGGAGCGCAGAATTTTATGTTTCTGCGGTACCTTATTAGTCCAAACAGCTTTTATATGGCGAAATTCTTAGATGAGACATGTAGAATCAATTAATTTTTTTAATGATAAATCACAATTTTAAGCTTTCCTGATAGGAGCTTTTCTCATGCTTCAAATGATTTGTTCAAGGAGAATCAGAAATTGGAAAATCTACAGGTGATTTCTCTTTCCAGTTTCTAGCTTTGATAAATGGAGACATGTTGGTGATGTAATGGGCTGTGGGGCTTAGAGGTTTAAATAGTTGTAAATTTTAATTCCATACTGTGTATTTGTCAATGTATCTGTCCTTTAAACCCTCTTATCTTTACAGCAGAGCAGGATGGAGGCTTCATTTGGCCCGACCTTCTCAGCCGTGGCTGCTGGAGCTAAAGGTGAGAATATTCCCCAATATAAATGCTCTCTCTTTTTCTGCATTACTGCTTCTCTCTTTTTTTCTTAATAATCAACGAAGAAGTCCATTACTCTGGCATTATTTTTGAGAATCTGCCCTATGTTTTGAGCAGAAGCACCCAGCACCTACAAGCAGCATCGAAGAACTCCTTCCTCCTCCAGCACTCTGACCTACTCTCCCCGGGATGAAGACGATGGAATGGTACACTCTCACACACACATCCTTTTACATTTGATGTTTTTCCAAGACAGGCTAATGGATTCAAAAGCTCAAAGACATGAACATTTATTAAAAAGCCTCCTGAAGCTGGTCATTTTTTAAGAGCCTTGAGTAAAAAAGAGCTGTGTAAAACATTTTTTCATCTCATCAGTTGTTTTAACTATAATGGAGGAATTTGTGCACAAGGTCCGCACAACTGGATATTCTATTTATCATTATAATTAATAATATTTCATTATAATTATCTATCACCTCTTCTGCCCCTCCAGCCTCCTATTGGTACTCCACGGAGGTCAGATTCAGCCATCTCAGTGCGATCTCTCCATTCTGAGTCAAACATGTCTCTTCGCTCCACTTTCTCACTGCATGAAGAGGAGGAGGACACAGTAAGTTGCCCAGCACTAACATATACTATATATGTGTCAACAAAATTAAACATAAGCTCTACCACAAGCTAGAAGAAGGAAATGAAACCACACCACAAACAGAGGGAATTACCAAATGAGTGTGTTTGTGTGCAGGAGCCCCAGGTGTTTGCTGAACAGCCATCTGTAAAACTGTGCTGCCAGCTGTGCTGTAATGTCTTCAAGGACCCAGTCATCACTACATGTGGGGTGAGTTGACTTCTGTCCTCTGCAGCCTTTCCTTCACCTCTCCAACTTCCTCATTCTGTTTGCCTGCTCTCTTTAATCTTTTTGAAAAGTTATTACATTAAAGGCAAAATGTATAGACTGTGTCTCTTTATACCGGTATTGATGATAACCATGATATTTAAAAAACATTTGTTGATATAATGATAGTATTACATTTTATACTTTTCTTGCAACAGCAAGTTGGGGCCAACTTTGAATATTGTGTTTAGAAGCCGGAACGGACAAATTGTACTCATTCTGCCTACTCATTAACCAAAGGAGGTGGAGCACAGTGAACAATTAGTTGTGTTAAAACCTTTTATAATAAGTAGATAACATTTCATTATGCCTGTTTTTCCTTTATCCTCAGCACACCTTCTGCAGACGATGTGCCTTGACATCAGGTAAGATTTAAAAGATTTTCTGTCTGAACATGCTAGCATTATGGCTGTAGTTGTATTCTAAACATTCATGTTTGTTCTCCACACAGACAAGTGCCCAGTGGATGCGGCGAAGCTAACGGTTGTGGTGAACAACATTGCGGTAGCCGAGCAGATCGGAGAGCTGTTCATTCACTGTAAATACGGCTGCAGGGCCACAGCCAGCGCTGCAGGCGGAGCCGCAGCCTCCAACGCCACAGTGGCTGGGAAACCTGGAGCGTACGAGGTGGACCCACTGGGCTGCCCGTTCACCATCAAACTCTCCTCACGCAAGTAAGGACCATAGAACATTTTAATACTGTGGGATATAGCATTTCTACTGCTTACCTTTGATTGTGCTACTTAATGCAGTAAAGCAGCAGAATATTGCAGAGCTGTTACTGACTGTTTCCTCCTCTTTCATCTCTGTAGAGAACATGAGGCCAGCTGTGACTACAGGCCGGTCCGCTGCCCCAACAACCCCTCCTGCCCCCCGCTGCTCACCATGAACCTGGAGGCTCACCTCAAAGCATGTGAGCACATCAAGTGTCCACACTCCAAATATGGGTGAGTCCATAAAAACACATTCTAACAAATTACGTAAATACATCTCCCTTTCTTATACAGCACAAAGATATCACGGAACAACTTATCCCATCTCTTGCTCAGTTTCAATTACTTTTTATTTGTCTCTTTTTTGTTTCCTCTGTACTGTTAATGAAATACTCTGTGATAACACACTCCCCTACCTCCCATTAATATGCCTCCCCTCTTCTCCCTGACAGCTGTACGTTCATCGGTAACCAGGACACATATGAAACACACCTGGAGGTGTGTAAATTTGAGGGTCTGAAAGAGTTTCTGCAGCAGACTGATGACAGGTGAGCAGAAATATCTAGACTGTACACATCATAAGAGAAGATGTTGTCTGCAATAGACAGAAAATTCTAGAGTTAATATATACTCATCGGAGCTATGTCTTTTAGATATCTGAGTATTCTGTCTGTTTACCAAGTGTTCAGCGTACTTTTAACAACTTTGATAAGTTTTTTAATTAATTAACCTCCTTAAATACAATAAAGTCACCACTGTGTCTCTCTTTGATCTGTTTGAAACTTCTCGCCTTTGACCCTGTTTAGGTTCCATGAGATGCAGCTGACTCTGGCCCAGAAGGACCAAGACATTGCTTTCCTGCGCTCAATGTTGGGCAAACTATCTGAGAAGTTGGATCAGCTAGAAAAGAACCTGGAGCTCAAATTTGGTAAGACACAGTAGAGAGAAATTCTTCAATTCTTTTCCTGCTTATTCAGTTGGGCTGCCACATTTGGTCAGTTGATCAATATGCTCTTCTCCAACCAAATTGTCATTGTTACTTTGATAAGGCAATGAACCCCCAAAGCAATTTATTCCCAGCTGAAAACTCCTGGTAGACTACCTGCTCTGGCCGTTGCTCTGGATGAAAGGAAGTCTGAAAGACATAGAGAGAGAGGATTGACCCACTGCCAGTCTCTGTGGCCAGCAGTGTTAATTTCTCTGTTGTTGTTGTTGTTGTTGTTGTTAGGCTTTAGCCCCTTCAGACTTCCGTTTCAAACCACAATATTAACACCTCTGTGAATTTCGCCTTCAATCTTCAAATGGGGGGGACCGAGTGATCCCGGCTCTGTACAGCCGGCGGAGCCTGCAAGACAGAAAATATGTGATGTATGTTATTTGTGGTAATAATAATAACTGTAAAAAAGGAAGTGGACCATATCATCAGAAACACGCCTCTCACTTAGTTCCAACAGTTATTGAATCATGTTCAGCAAAATGCAGAACAACTTTTCTCGAGTCCATAAAATCTCCACAACGAGAAACAACACATCTTGCAGTTCTTCTGCCGTCATTGTTTTAAATGCACTTATAGCCTATTGTACACATACCGCCACTGCTCTGTTACACAGCATTACTGTCTCCTCTCACTTCGTTCAGCAATGCTGAATTGCAATGTGAATCCAGACTGGGAAGCCAATATTACGGTATGCTGTTGCGGAATCAGTATGAATGTCCCACATTGTAATGATTGCAGAGCTCGTTACGACACTTTTGCGGAAACGCAGTATAAAAAGGGCTTTTGTGGCATTTGTCCCGCTCTCCTCCTCTGTGATTGACGGCTGTGTGAAAGTGGTGACAGATTTGAAAATTTTTCCTTTCTTGGAGACCAGAAATAAACAACTTGCAATGCTCAGTGCAGAGTAGATGTTCAGCACCTCCTCACGTTGCTACTATTTGTAGCAGTTAAACATGAGCAATTAAAAAAATACCTGCCTCAGGAAAAAAACATGTTGATGCACACACAGCTTTACCAGGTAGACTGTGCTGAGTACACTGTGGCTGATTTGATCATTTTAGAGATAACATGCAGTTTTTCCCCCCAATCGACCAATCAGTTGGTTTGATGTCTAGGTATAGTTTCAGATTTCAGATTTTTCTCATTTTTTTATGCTTACCGACAGCCATCAGAGTCATAGATAATAAGGATTTTGTTGTGACATAAAGTTACATATTGAACCTTTTAAAAGCAAAATGTATGAATATCTCCATTGGTACTTCAGAAGAGATCTGTAGTTACAGCCTTAGCATATAAGCATATTCAGATCAGGGGAGAGAAAGCTGAGTTTGTGCATCTCTAGTTGCCTGTTTTATCAGCTCATGTCTCACTCTGCGTTGCACTTTACTTAAAAGACAATTTTAAGAAGTTCTAGCTGCTGATGGAGAAATATTGACAGGAAATATTGACTGCAGAATGTTTTATGACCCTAATGGAGCTTGAGCACAGCGTACTCACTTCGTTTTTTTCAAAGTCTTTATGCGCGTTTGTGTGTGTGTGTATTTCAGATGTGTTGGACGAGAACCAGAGTAAACTGAGTGAGGACCTGATGGAATTTCGTAGAGATGCTTCCATGCTTAATGTAAGTGTGTGTGCCCCTTGCAGAAAGAAAGAGACAAGTGTGTAACAATGCGTGAGGATAAAAGTTTTAATTCAGAATAATAAGATTTGTATGTGTAGCTGTAGAACAAACCTAAGCTGTTGTCTGTCGATCTGCAGGACGAGTTGTCCCACATCAACGCCAGGCTCAACATGGGAATCCTGGGCTGTAAGTATCTGCCTGTCTCTCCTCCTTTTGAAAACCTTTTTGTCGTCTTTCTTCACCTCTCTCAGTGGAGGAAAGCATTTGATGAACACTGGAACAAACTTTGAATGACTTCATCATTAAGTTCTGCTGACTTGAAATTCTAAATCTACTCTGACTATCTTCTCTGGTCGTCCCTTCCTCCCACTCACCTTCCTCTACCAACCTCCTCTCTTCCTTCCTCCTTTCCTCATCTACCTCTCTGTCCCTTTTAATCATCCCGTTTCAATTATACTCCTCTTGTTTAGCCTCCAATGAGAAATACATATCCAGTCTTACCCGTCTCTGTGCCTGTGTGTAGCATATGACCCCCAGCAGATCTTCAAGTGTAAGGGGACATTTGTTGGCCACCAGGGTCCCGTTTGGTGCCTGTGTGTCTACTCCACTGGAGACCTGCTCTTCTCTGGATCCTCAGATAAAACGATCAAGGTAACATCAACACACACAAAAAGGATATTAAATTAACACGGTCAAAAAAATCATCCTCCAAGTTGTATTTACTCATTACCCACTGCTGACCTTGTGGAGAGCCTGCAAATTCATGGATGTAATACTTTTTCCAGAGTATCTCTAGCAGCACACCCACACTAACACAACCCTGTGTGGTGTTTTTTTTTCTTTTTGGATGCAGTGTTATTTTTGGCCTGAACACAGCCTGCATGCACCCACTTTGAGAGAGATTCTGATAACTTCCGCCCACTACATTGTTTGTATTAGAAGTGTGGAATTATTGATTTATTTTAACCTTCTGAACCTAAAGCAGTTGGAGGTCTTTTTCTTTTCTCTCAGTTTACTAACTGACCTTCTATGAAGATAAGAATCCAAAAATGGCTTTTGTGCAGTAGAAGACATGCCATGAATTGTTAAAAAAAAAAGAAAAGAAAAAGCTTTCCTTGATCATTTATTTTATATGAAAAATAAAAATCTGTACATACATTTTCCATTGTCCACAAGTTTAACCAACAATGGGGAAGAATGTGTTCTCCACATACTATACATATTGAACTACTCATTTTTACAAGCTCTATTTACAACCTGTCTTGTTCCCTCCTCTTTGCTCTGTGTACACAGCCTGCAGTTCTAGTAATTGAAAGATGCACTTAAACCCAAGAGGTTATTATTTTGTCTTTGAGCAGTAATGTTAATCTGTCTCCTCAGGTGTGGGACACCTGCACAACCTACAAGTGTCAGAAAACCCTCGAGGGTCATGATGGCATTGTACTGGCACTGTGTATCCAAGGGTAATAAACTGCACACACACACATGAAGAAACATGCTGTGATCATAAGATACATGTCTACTTGGAAAGACCAGCCCTCCCCCCAAGTATGACACATTGATATTTTTTGTCTCCATAGAAACAGGCTGTACAGTGGTTCTGCAGACTGCACCATCATCGTAAGTAACACTCACCTTCCTGCTTCCTCTTTTTAAGGGCTAACCTGAACTGTTTAAATAGTTTTCATGTACTATAAGTATTGTATTTTTGTCTTTCTGTTGTTTGTCTTGCCGCTGTGCATCTTGCCTAGGTGTGGGACATCCAGACCCTGCAGAAAGTCAATACTATCCGTGCCCATGACAACCCTGTATGTACACTGGTTTCCTCCCACAACATGTTGTTCAGCGGCTCCCTCAAGGCCATTAAGGTACACATATGGACATGATGTATCCAGTATATATTCTGTCATTTTATCACTTTAAAACTGTCTGCATAACCATCCGTTTATTTTCAACTGAAGGCAAGGTTTATTTAATGTACATTATAATATGGAAATACCTCAGAGGGAAAGAAAAGGTACAATATATAAATAATAATGAACTCCCTTTACAGTCATGAAAACAGTACATACAATAATAAATGAAATACTGATCTAACATTGTATCATGTAACAATGGCTAGGAATTCTTTGGGCTAATATGTAAGGTAAATCAGAAGAACACAGCAAGCATGCTGGTGTATATGGTAAAATCAATCAATCACTTGTTTTTTCCAAATTCCTCACTTTAGCACTCTAGGAACCAATACTATTATAACCAAGACATCATTTGTAGAAGGGTTAGTTAAATGTTGTGTTAAAATGAAGCTCAGTTACTTTTGATGTACTCAAACAAGATCTATTATCAGCAATGAAAATGGACCCTATTATTCCAAATTTGATCACGCTTATGTAACGTATGTAAAGAGGAGAATAGGAAAGTAAACCATGCCAAAGCTCTGGGATCAAGCAGTAAAACCACAAAGGAAAATATAATTCGTCACTTTGGCTCAGGCAGGTTTAGTGAGATGGACTGTGTGGAATCCAGATTAGTTATTACTGTACAGATGACACTTTAACTTTTCCAAGCTTTGACACGTTTTAAAGGTTAGAAATTGGTCTGTAATTGCTAATTTTGTCTGAAAGATATCAAGATTTGATTTCTTTAGCAGTTGTTTTGTAGTTGCTGTAGCTTAGTGTGACTTTACTGCTTGGATGTTAAATAGAAGTTAAGTGGAGAGGTCAGCGGGAAGAAAAATATAAAGCATCGTGTCAGTTTCAGTATTCAAGTAACAGTTTATAAATGCGGCTCCATGAGGAGAGGAGGACGAGCAGGCAGTAAGGAGCCATGGCTGTAGCCTTGTCTTTGTTACTATGGTTACAGGCGAGCGAGAGAAGGGAATTGGATGATTGTGTTGCTCTGTGTGTGTGTGTGTGAGTGATGTCAGTCCTCTTACACAGGGACTTTCCTTTCTTACCCAACTCGAGTGCCTCCTCCTCCCGTCACCCAGCTTCCCTCTATTTCAGCTGACATCATGCACTTCACTTTGTTAACATTTATCCGCCCCAGCTCGGCTCAATGTACAGCATGTTTCAGTGAGTGTGTGTGTGTAAGATATTTTATCATGCAGTGAAAACACAATTAAATTATTCATGTAATTACAGTAACACAATGAGTTTAACCAGTAATTGTTTTCATAATTCCCATAAAACCTATGTGTGTGTGTGTCTGTGTGTGTGTGTGTGTGTAAAGGTTTGGGACATCGTGGGAACGGAGCTGAAGCTGAAGAAGGAGCTGACGGGTCTGAATCACTGGGTTAGAGCACTTGTGGCCTCCCAGAACCACCTGTACAGCGGCTCTTATCAGACTATCAAGGTAGGTGGAGTAGTGTGGAGACATTAGTCCAAAACACACACACAGTTCAAACGCATGTTTTGTCCAGTCGTAACTTAGCAACTATAACTGTAACAGCAGGCCTGTAAAGCTTTGGATTTCTCCACATGCTGAAGCAGCGAGCTTGTGGCTGGTCATATATTAAGAGTTTGTGCCTTTAAACAAGAGCAAAAGTTGTGAATCTAATTTTTCATGCGGGGCAATTACATACAAAGCTGATGTGTGGATTAGAACCAGGGATAGTGAACGAAGTGGAGCAAATGTGTAAAATTTGCTTCATTCATATATTTTGTTTCAGTTATAGATCTTAATTACCCCTCAATGGGAAATTGTAAAGGGTGTAAACACAAACATAGCATACAAGAACACATTCATCACAGCTGTTACAATTAACAAAGCAACCAAATAAGAAAGATTTAGCTAATCGTTAGAAGTATCGATGTATTAAAAAAAGTCACATCTTTAGAATGGTTGCCATAATAAAGTGCTGCTGAGCAGTGCAAGGTTCAGTCCAAATAAAGCACATTTATTGCTCCAATATCTCAGCCCGGAAGCAAAAACTATTGCTACTAGTGGGTGGTCAGAGCTAGCTGCACTGTAAAACTTTAAATTTGAAAGTGAGACATTTGTATGGTGCTGGGTCATAGAAGCCCATCAGGGGAACTACATTCAGAAAATAAGTATTCTAAAAGTTGTTTCTTTGTTGTCTTGCAGACAGACCTGACAGGGCACAAATCCAGACTTTTTACAAATTGGCATCATAATGAAATTATTTTGGCATCCTATTGATATGAAAAAATGTTTTTTATTTTCTGGTCTATATTGTAGTAGGCAGTCGTTTATACACAGCTCCTGGAGAAAGCGATGATATTCACTGAGGTATGCGCTCCTCCTGATGAATAATGAACCCAGACACAACAGTGTTTGGTTTTCTGATGTTTCTGGGACACAACAGATACAAAGTATCATAGCGGTTATTCCTGCCACAGCTAATGATGTGAAGCTTTGCTTTGTGTTTGGTGTGAACACAGCATAAGGAATGGATTAAACTGTGTTCATTTACTTTAAAGTTAGCTTCAAATGTTAGCATGCCGGGCTAACTAACAGTAACTAAGTGTACTTTATAATTTATATATTTATTTTTTTAACGAAACAACTTTACTGATTTTGTGAACTGAATTTTCTTTTCAGATGCAGTTTATCAAGTTTTAGTTTTGTCATGGGCTGCAGCAGAATGAAGATTTGGAAGTGTTGTGTTTGGCAGGTGCTCCAGATTTATGTGCCTGTGACAGATTTGAGTGGGATTTGGAAGATAGCTGGTGTTAATTTTGGAGTCGGAGAAAAATATAAAAAGCGAGAGGTAGAGAGTTTCTACTGGCCTATGTATGTAGAGAGATCATAAATATATTCCTACGTGGTTTATGGAAGGACTCATGAACAATGAGTATGTTTAATATATGCCCTGCTGTGTGTGTATGTGAGTTGTTTCTAGCTATTATGTGCATCAGTGTGTCCCTGTTGTCACCCCTGAGTGAAAGCTGTTCAGATATGTTGTGGTCAGTAAGTGGGTTCTGTCCTCTCCGTAGAAAAAAGTTCTTTGTGTCATCGTCATTCTCTGCCTCAGTGTTGAAAGTATTCTGTGTGTCTGTGTGTGTCCGTTTTGCTCGAGTTGGTTACTAATGAATACCTCAGGGACGCTGCAGAGAGATAAAGAGAAGGACAGAAAGATAGCGGAGAGAGGACAGTGGTCGTGGGAATGAGGGACGTCTGTGGAAGAATGAATAGTGAGGAAAGAGAGATGAAAGGACAGATAAAGAGAACTGCTGCTTTTTATGATGCTTATAAGTGGAGCAGTTAGTCTCCATCCAGTACTTAGCTGGAGAAGCCAATTAGAGAATGTTTTGCTGTAGAAATTGCTGTGACAAATGTTGCCAGTATTCAGTGGAAAACTCTTTGAACATTTTGACAATTCAATTATTTTGACAGAGGAATTACAAAGCTCATAGAACAGTGTTTAATCATAAATCTTCTTTTTATACTGATTTATTTTAAAATGCAATAAATGAGCGTTTTTAAGTTTGCATTCTTGATAATTAATAAGCCGGACTCATTAGTTTGCTTTTGCACTGGCTACCAGTGAACCGTGTGTACAAAATAATTGGCACTATTTAAAAGTTTCTCCTGTAATTAATCAGACTGCTTATTATTACCTGTTGCTAGTTTAGCCTTTTCAGATGGTAGAGAAACAGAGACAGGAAGATGTCCTGTGCAACATCTGAAACCGAGAGGTTACATTTCCTGACATGTAAATCATGTTATGTTTAGAACAACATTAGTACTGCAACAAATATCTATTGTTTTTAATGTCAATGGCACCAGTGGGGTTTTGCTGTAGAGGGATACTGAACTAAACAAAACCAAAATAAACAGAGAATTGAGAGTAATCCCACCCTTTAATATCTGTTTAAATTATTTTGCGGCTGTTTTGTAATCGAAGTGTTGTTTGTCTGCTGAGTTGATCAAATCATTAGATCATTTATAGAGTAAGAGATTACCCTGTCTGGGTGGGATCATCATTTTTAATGTAATTTCTTCAGTTAAAGGGATAGTTTGGATTTTCTTTGAAGTGGGGTTGTATGAGGTACTTACCCACAGTCGATGTAGATGATGGTTTGCACGTTCGCCCATTGCAGTTTGAACTTCCATGTTCCTACGCATAAGCGCACTTATATGCTTTGCACACTGCTGCGGTTGAGTTTTGTGCTTTACTGTGTTAATAAAATAAAAATATTTGCAATGAAGACATTCGCCAGCTACCTGTTCCAAAAAAGTTGTGTGTGACTAATCCATGAAAACTATTTGATTAATCTAAACATGCTGCAGCTTTTACACTGGTGCTCAGTGTTGGGAGCACAGACCTTATGCCTTGTTGTGTATGTTAGTAATGTAAAGCTTGGCCGTGTGTGAGTGTGTGACAGACAAAGATGATATTTGAAAGGTGATCTTCTCTCTGTCCTTGACTGCATTATGTGGCCTGTTTTCAGTGCTGCATTGTGATTGGCCCGCTAAGCCGATTAAACTAGTCATCTCTCCACTCTGTGTTGCCATGGAGATGAAAATTGACAACTTGCAGCTGTTGAACGATTCACTTTTTCCAATGCTGATGTTGTGTTTGTGTGTGTTTATGTTCATCTGTCCCCTCCTAAGATACTCATTTACCATTTAAATGCCTTTTTCTTTCTCTGTCAGATTTGGGACATCCGCTCTCTCGAGTGTGTTCACGTCCTGCAGACCAGCGGGGGCAGCGTCTACTCCATCGCTGTCACCAACCACCACATCGTCTGTGGCACCTATGAAAACCTCATCCACGTAAGGGAGATGCACACAAGTACACACGCACCCCTGGACACATAGGACTTCTTCTTGTTCTTTATTTTCATTTTACTTTTCTTCATTCCTGCCTCATGAGCAAAAGTAGAATGTGTCTCGCCCTCTCTCACAAGGCAGGAGGTTGTTTCTGGCTCCAGTTATACTTAGCTGTTATGTTTTTGCCTCTTTGGGAATACAGATTATAATCACAGAGGGCTTTTCCATTATAAATGCATTTAAGACTCAGTCCAAGCAGCTGCTTGCTACAAATCAAAAGCTTTCTTGGACACAAACTGCTGTAATGCTGGTGTTTTAATAATAATAATAATGATGCTGATTGAAAGGAGCCAGCTGAGGTGCTTAAGGCATCTGGTAAGGATTCCTCCTGGGCCTCTCCCGTTAGAGGTGTTCTGGGCACATCCACCTGGTAGGAGGCCCAGGGGAAGACCCAGGACACGCTGGAGGGATTATATCTGTCGCCTGGCCCGGGAACGCCTTGTGGTCCCTCAGGAGGAGCTGGACGTTGTGTCTGCTGGATAAGTGGATGATTCTTATGATAAAGATGTTTGTGTCGTCTCTCTAGGTGTGGGACATTGAGTCCAAAGAGCAGGTGCGGACCCTGACAGGTCATGTGGGAACAGTGTACGCTCTTGCTGTCATCTCCACTCCTGACCAGACCAAAGTGTTCAGCGCCTCCTACGACCGCTCACTCAGGGTGAGGACAGACTTCATGTCAATTTCTATGTGTTTGTCTTGTGTCATCAAAACCTTTAAATGAGGGGACAGAGGATGAGTTTGTGTATAAAATAGTTACTTCTCATCATGAGACATAGTTAAAATGTGTGTGTTATGTAGGTGTGGAGCATGGACAACATGATCTGTACCCAGACCCTGCTGAGACACCAGGGCAGTGTAACGGCTCTGGCCGTCTCCAGAGGGCGCCTCTTCTCCGGAGCTGTCGACAGCACCGTCAAGGTACCACATCATCTCTCCATCAGCTGCTCCAGCTGTTGAACACCTGTCCCTCTGTTCTGTTGCTCACTGATGCTGCAGCTAAACACCTAAACAATATAAAAATGCTTGTATATCATTTTTTTTAATGTTTGTATACATTGTCAAAAACTACCTTACATTCTGATCCTTACAGGTGAAGGTGAACCGTAGAGGTGCTGTTTTGCTTAAACTAAATATGATGCATACAAAAATAGGCTTTACCATGCAGTTATTTATAATAGACACATTTATGTCCATATAGCAGCTCATAAAGTGAACCTGATAGAAGTTGTAGACGAACGTCATAAAAACACAGAATTAATTGATAAAACCCCAAAATGTGTTTTGTCCCATCGCATATCCCTCTAATCCGAATCCGCATTTTGTTCGGTTCTTACAGTATTCCTTTACTATATGATAAAATTCAATTTAATATAATATTTTCTATTTGTTAGATCTTCTAAAGTGATTTCTCTCTCTCTTGTCTTAGGTGTGGACATGCTAAACAAGCCGTTTGCTCTGCAGGAGTCCAGTCATCTTCACATGTGTTTGTGTGTCAGACACCCTATGAACGGTAACCTTTCATCATGATTTCCTCCTCCACACCCGTCTCTTTGGTTTTGACTTAACGGCTGCAGACAAACAATAACCACAACTTCACAATGAAGCTGCATCGGATCCGTTTAAAATGTTGCTTTTAAAACTTCAACCAACCCTCCGGACGCCTTGACTCGACCATCAGTGTCAAGGGTCAACTCGGGGTCACGCTTCTTAGTGACCTCATCACCAGTGCATTACGGGGCAAAATAAGACAGGCTGCCTTACAGTTGCACCGCATTGCGCCAAAACCTCCTTTGACTGGACGCTGCAGCCCTGTAGTCAGAGCAGGAGTCCTGCCTGCCTCCTGCAGACACACTTGCCGTTTAAGAACTGTGCTATGATGCCTGTTGCATACTGTTCAAATAAGTCAAAGGGCTGGTTTCACAAACGTTAAGTGGCAACACACTCATTCCAAATGTATATGTTATCTATCCCAGAGTGCACCAGAACCAGAGCAGCTTGATGTTGAAATGTATGTGAAGACTTCGTTGAAACCTGCACAGGATTTTCACTGACGCATCAGAAAGTGAAAATGTTCCAAAAGAAGTGTTTAGTTTATTTTGGCCGTTCCTCGTGGAGTACGTACATCATAGTGACCTCACAGTAACTACCTTCCACGAATATTCCAGAAAAGACTCCTCCTAAAGGTACTGGTCCTTGTTATTAATGACACCAGTAGCTGTTAACTGCAGTCAGCATTGTGTTTCTCACTCTGTGGGCATGAGCCAGAATCCTCAAACGGTGACATGACAGACACAAGCTCAAGTTCGCTAATTACTTTATCAACTAACAATAAGAAGCAACCAGTGCCAGACCCATGCCCTGTAGCTGAGTTACAGCTACTATCTAAAGTTAAGGAAAAATACATTATACAAAGACACAGTACTGAAGCAACAGACACTTCAGCTTCCTTCTCACTGGGACTTCAAGTAATTCCTTATCACAACATTACTAACGGGTTAAAAACCGCTATCATAACAATTTAAAACAGCAACAGTTTTTTCATATGACAGCATATGAACCCAGTTCATAAGTAAATTTTCTCAAAAAAATGTTCACCGGATGTGATCCTTTTTTCTTTCTTTTTTTTTTCCACATAGAAGTCAGGCTGCTGTAGGCAACACAGAAGTTAGTGGAAGGTCTCAGTAAGTTAGGATACAATTTGTTAATACATGTTCATTGTTTCACACAGTACCTAAAAGCAAAAGACCAGAACTAAAAGGCAGCAGTAAACAAAGCTAATCTATGGTAGCTTTGACACCTGATAGTGTTGTTTGATCAACAGCAAAGATCTGCATGTAGGTGAATTTGATCAAGTAGCACAAGTAAAAAAAAGGAATGAGAAACATTAAATCAAAGGATGGTCACCCTCATATTTCAGTCAGCGTTGGACCAGGATAAACACTGAAAGTGAAGTCATTCTGCTTGCTCACAGCGGTTCCTGTGAGGAAGACGGTTTGTCCCTCTGTTTCAGGATGCAGGTGATCTAACATCCTCCCTTCTCGAGCAGTGCGGTTGTCACCCAGAATCTGTGAAACCAGCCTTTATAAAACACCTTTTAATAAGCGAAGACTTTAAAGAGGATGACAGATCTATAGATTTACTGAGTTTTATATTAGTGCCATGATAGAGCTGTATTCAGAGCCATTAACGGTTGTACAGTTGTGTAAAATAAGATAGTGCCGATCCTGGACATGTGCCCATGAGAATGACTCACACTGGCCTACATTAACAGAGAGGGACGGGGAGAGAGGATGACCGCCTGTGTGCATGTATGTGTCTGTTATTGTGTTCATGTGAGTGTGTTTTAATGAGTGCCATATGTGTGGATGAAAAGTAAGGAAAGACTGATGTGTGTTTTTCTCCCCTTTCTGCCTCTCCCTCCTCCCCCTCTCTGATCTCTAACTTTAACCACAGATTAATACTGATTGTTTTATGGCTGTAACACTCAACAGAGTGGCAGTGAAGACAAGCAGGTGCCTGTGTAATTAACCTTTAAACTCCCAGAGGTAAATGCATAGAAAGCGCCATTGAGCTAATGAAGTCCTGCTTCCCTAAATTATGTTTCAGGACCCATATTGGGTTGAGAATCTGAACACTGACGAAATATGCCTGGGAGGGTAGTTTTAACTCCATGACATCATGTATATCCACACCAAATTTAGACATGTGGGCGAAATTAACTTTCTACAGATGTTCAGAATTATGTTGCCTTCATTTCAATGCACATTTGGCCACTACCTGTTGTAGCCTTGGTGAGAGGTAGTGAGGAAGAGAGGAAGTGTCTTCACTGGTCACAGTTTCAGTGATTCCTTGTATACTTGTAATCATGTAAGCCTGAGTTGATCACTGATCAATAAAACTGTTGTACACTTTGAGATCTGTTGATGTCGGTTATTTCAACAATGAAACGTGCTGCTGTCTGCGTTGATGTTTAATATTATTCATAAATTCAGCGTAAAAGTAATTTATTTCCTTGGAATTAGTTGTTTTTAAGACTTTCAGCTGCAGCTATTGATCTTCATAATGCCAAAGTGAAGTAAACGAGATGTTACATCAAGTTGGGCATTTTAACATGGGGGTCTATGGGGATTGACTTGCTTTTTCAGAGCCAGCCTGTGGTCATTTGCAGTTTTTGACGCTTCCTTGTTGGCTTCATTTTCAGCCCCAGAGGTTGCGGCTTGGTTGGCGCATGTACCTGGTTTAGGCCTTAGTAAAAGTCTTGCAAGACATATATTATACATGTGTCTGTCTCTGTGTTTTTAAAATGCAAATTAAAATGTAGCTTTTTTTCTTGGCTTGTAGGAAGCAAAAGAAAAAAAAAGGCAAACTCACAATGTTTTGATGTTCTGATGTTTCAAAGTTGACCCTATTTTCCTCATTCAATGTCAGTCATATTTCCTGTTTGGCCAAACGGACCTCACAAAAAGTTCACAAAAATATGTTTGTACTTACATGGACTATGTGTTGGACTTTGTTTTGTGGTGGGAGCCAGTTGTCAGTTTACATTAGCAGACCCCTTTTTTAGGCTAACGTTAGCTAATGTTGCACACTGTTGGCACTGTAGATGAGCTGAAGAGAGGCAAAGCTCTTCGGAGTGAGCATAAACGTCCTATCTTTTGGATTTTTCTCCTTTACATAAAAATCAGTCCACAGGCTGTTATAGCCAACCAAGAAAGTTGGAGGTGGTCACAGTTTGTGCTTGACATCACAATCTGTTCACACGGAAGTATAAACAGGAAGTACTTAAGCAGTAAGTAAATTGCTAAAGATTAAGTGAAAGCACCTGTGTGAGAGAAACAGTACTGTGAAGGAGCTTTAAAGGCATCATTACAGATGCATTGACATTTGAAAGTTGCACTGCAGTCACATGCTGCCCCCTGGAGGTGGAGCTTGATTCTAAAATTCATGTCACATCACAAAGGGAGGCTGAGGACAGTGCAGTTTGTATAGAACATTTATTTATTCAGAGCAGATGGCCATAAGATGCAGTCACTGCAAGCACACCACTGTCCAGTCACCACAACACACACACACTCACACACACAGGTTTCATACAGTCAATAGCAGAGCGACACGTAACACACACGCGGCCTCTCTCAAGCATTCACATACAGTCACTGCAGAGCAGAGGAGACACCGGTCCGGTATCTGTTCAGATAAGCACAGGCGGAAAACCAAATAAAAACAGCTTGGCTTCTTCTTTTGTAAAGAAAAAAAATGAACAGTACTTTTGTTCCACAACATATTTGACCATCTGTGTTTTTTTTTCACCACCTGTAGTATTTCACCTTTGTAGCCTGACCCCAATCCCCGCACGCCTAAACACACTTCAGAATAATGCCTACAACATGTGAGATGACCAAAATGAGACCCAAGGAAGGAGGAGAGAGGGCTTACATGACAGGGCCAAGGTTAAAAAGCCGGCTGTGGTTGAAGTAAGTGAGAGAGCTAGAGCTAGCTGACCTTTGACCTATGTACAGCCTCTGATCAGGTGAAGTTACCATCGATTCATGTGCGACAAAACAGCTAAAAACTCGCTTTCTGCTCTGAAATCATAGAAATCAGGTTGGAAAAGTCAGCCAGGTGGGACCAGATGTTAGAAAATTCAAATATGCACCTACATTTATTACACATCTGGGAACAGCTGTACTGACCATCGTAACTGACATTTTATTGATGTTTATTAACAGCATTTCATAGAAGTTGAATTCTGCCAATTCCTTTTCTTCTTGAGAGTTAGATGAGAAGATTGATACCACTTATTAATATATGTGAAATTTGGAAAAAGCTAAAGCAGATAATAAACACCCAAAAATCTTAAAGACAAAACTTACTAAAGAGGTCCACTGGCGACCAACTCCAACTATTAGATCTAGGATAAACGTATTTAGTTTTGATGCCCGCCGCATGGATTTTACATTCATCTAAAGTGGCGTCCCAAGCGGCTTAGGTGTTGTGCCTAAACCTTGTCATTGTAAGGAAAGCCCTGTGATATATATGAAGCTACTGCTTGCATCTGGTTAGCAAAGCTTAACACAAAGACTAGAAACAAATTAGCTAGCCTGACTCTTTCCAAAGCAAAGGGTGACTTCTGGATCTGAAAAGTGAAGCCAATGCTGAAATGTCTTAAACCTGCACTCTTTCTAATGGCCAGCAGGGGGCGACTCTACTGGCTGCAAAAGGAAGTCAGATTGTATAGAAGTCTTTGAGAAAATGACCCTACTTCTCACTTGATTGATCTCATCAGTAAACATGTTCCTAATAGTCTCGATCACGTCTTGAGTATTTTAAGGGCGAGGCTATCGTATCTTTGACAAGTTGCTGCTAGACAGCACTGTGTCTTTCACAGTGTGTTTTCAGTTTATAACCCTTAATAACTTACATCTTAGTTGACACTAAGTTTATTAGTTGACATCTTAGAAGACACTATAAGGTCTCTGCTATTCATTTTGAAGAAAGGATGTACCTTGTGAACAAGGCTAGCTAGATAGTGATAGCATTAGCTGATAACTTAGTGTCCTCCTCCCCAGCTTCACCCTCTTGTCCAAATATGTCACTCCTAACTCCAGAAAATCAAGATGGCGATGGCCAAAATGCCAAATTTTAGGCTTCAAAACTATAGTCCACAACCCAATGGATGACATCACTGTGGCTATGTCCACTTCCTTTGTGCGATCTATGGTCCAAAGGCAATTTGAAAAAACATGTATTTACTTACATTTTTGTATGAATTAAACAACTAATGTAAATCTGTAAGCTAGCTAGCTAAACTTTTCTTCCTGACTTTATGCTATGCTTAGATAACTGGCCACTGGATATAGCTTCATACGGAGTGTTATCAATCCGCTCATCTAACTCAGCAAGAAAATAAATACATTTTTCAATATGTTGCACTATAATGTTCAGATCAAATAGCACATGAATGCAGCATCTAGCCAGATGTTTCCTGTTCCTGCAAATATGAGAACGCATTGTGTGAAGCGGCCAAAATGTAGCTGTCTCATTGAACTGAGTGACCTCCTAATTGTCCAAACAGACTGAGAACAAATAAACGTTATGTGTTACTGATTGTGAATGTGAACAGAACAGCAAGTGTAGGAAATATGCCACTGTAGTTACCTGGATTTTGTTTAGGCTTGATGATTTTATGTTGCAAAAATCACTTGTCATTGGTGATGATAGGGGGGCAGCATATATTTTTCCTTTTTTATGATGGCATATCAACTAACAAAGCAAAAACAGAACAAGAGAGAGATCCTCATATATTGTACATACCCATCTACTGTATTGTAGTCAGACCAAAATCACAAAGCAAGGCACATGTTTCAAAGGAAAAAAAACTGAACATTGCATTTAAAATAATACAAAAATAATAAACAACAAGAATTGCTTGTATTATACACATCGCCACACCTGGACACATGTACACATGTAGGCAGGAAAACAATAAAAAAAAAACCCACAAATGCTTCCTGGAAATATCCCAACATGGTATCCTACAATGATTCATCAGCTCGGACCACTTAAGCATGGAGAAGCAAACTGACTCAACACTCAGATTAGATCTGTTTACTTTGAAAAATAGTCTTCAGGATGACACACACATCATAAATACACTTCTTTTTTTTTGCAAATATCCATATATATAATCTCTATGTGATCATAATTTAAATACCACAACTATTCTCTGAATTCTTAGTCATTTATATAAGGAGTGTGGCTGCTGTGGGACTGTGAAACCTGGATTTTCCTTTATGGGCTGAGGTGCAAATGGAATATCAGAGTATTGCACCTTGCGGGAAGCAGTTTCTGATTGGTTTGAGAAATTTAAAGGGGCACTCCACCAATTTTACACATAAAGATAGGTTTAATAGTCCTGGTTAGTACAGCTCAGCTTGTGAAAAGTTTCAGTTGCATTATGGGAAGTGTAGGATCCAGTTCTCTTGGAGCTTGACTCACACTTTTATGGAAGCGCTATACTAAAATCACTGGAGTGCCCCTTCAAACTTTGCACTACAACAAACCATCCAGCTTCACAGACCTCTGCTGCCACTCGCTCCATCAACACTTTTTAAATCCCATGTCATGGCAACATACTGCGAAGTAACCATAGAGATGCCAATGAGGATAGTGAGAGTGATGATGTAGATTGTCATGGCAACACGGGGTGGGTGGTTAGAAGAGTGTGGGACGATGGAGAGGGAAAGAGTGTCAGGAAGGGTTTCAATCTGATTGTAATCTAATTTTTATTTCTGCTGGAAAACAATTCCGCACAGGAATTGGGAAAATTCCTCAAAGTATGAATGGGTCTTAAAAGTAGGGAAACACCAATATCTGAGTCCAGTATCAGCTAGATGTGACGAATCACCGCTACAGAGTCATTTCACAATTATCACTTACATCCACTCACTCAAGGCAGACTGCTCGCTAACATGCTAATATTTTGTTGGTAACATGGTTCTAAAGCCTCAGCCTATTTCTAGATCCAGGATTTTTCAATGCAGGATAAGAAATACATGCCATTTAACGGGTTTAATGAGGTAAATGATTATTTTCATTTGTTTGAAAAAGTCTGCAGGGAATGTTCGTAGGCACAATGAGTTTGATTTCACTGTCTGTCTGCGGTCTGTATCACAACATTCATAGTTGGTCCATCTTTGTCTGCTGAATGACAGTTAATTCGCCAGCATGTTTTCTGATCTTCAGTCTAGCTAGCCAATGGTGTGTTCACACAGGGTGCAGGTTTGACTGTTTTTCTGTTTGATCACATCTATGCTGTTCAGGTGATTCATAACGCTGGTAGGCTTTTGCAACGCAGCGTCACAAATTTCTCATTAGAGGCAAAATCAACTATTTTCAACACTTACAAGGACAAGGAACAGGTGATTAGATTTTGGTGATGATTGGTGATTAGCAATACCGTCTGGAATTTATAATGCAAATTTATATTATTGCGTCAGTGACCATATTGCCTTCACTAACTGCCGCCATCTAGTGGATGAAATATTTCAATGCCAGTGTGCTCCCAGAATACATGCTTTCTATATAATCCTTGTGTGCAATTTGGTATTGCGTAACTGACCCTATTGCCTTGGTGGAGGTCTGTGCTCTCAGAGTGCTTTTCTAGTTTTTGTATGAGTCTGTACACAGTCTTTATGAAAATCCTACTCATTGTGCCTTTAGGTTTTAGAGCACTAAAACTGGATCAGTTGTGTGTTAAAGCAGATACCTGAGTTAAGGTATTGGAAGAGAAAAAGTTGCATCCCTACTTAAAATAATTTGAAAATGAATCCATGTTCATCTGAGAGTGGGGAACCTAAAGTTTGTTGCTTCAGCCTTGTTTTTTCTGAGATAACAGCAGGTATCAGGAATGATTTAAAACTGTCAGGGGTCAAGCTGGGTGTGCTCTGACTCTACTGCTTGTGGTGCAGCTAAGCCCAATCTGACCTTCCTCCAGAATCCAGCCAACTCAACTAGCTCCACCTCACCTTAAGAACCCTCTGAAACTCCTTTCACAGCATCCTGAAATCCTTCTCCACAACTTTGCCTCCTTTGTCCCCAACATCTAGCATCTGCTTTCAGACAACCTGCTGTGGCCGTTCTGCAGCTTCTTTTCCATCCACTTCTATCATTTGAATTTACATTGTGCGGGCTCCCGTGTGTGTGCAAGCTGGCTGCATGGGTCATTGTGCTTCTCCTGTGGGTGTGTCTATGCTGGGGGGTGGTTATGAAGATGCAGCAGAGTGTATGAATGCAGCCAGGACAGGAAACTGAATTTGATCCTGAAGTTCTGACAATCCAAAAGCTCACATGCACACACCTGTCACACTGTCCCTATCTCTCTCTCTCACACACACACACACACACATACACACAATCACCTCAGGAGCTGAATAGTCTCGTTTTGGTCACAGATAAAAATCTTTCCACCAAGTCCTTTACATCGTCACAACACCAGAGGTCACCATTCCACACAGAACCAAGACATCAAACCAAAGAGCTAGAGATTCATATTTATCGGTATATTATATATTACTGTGCTAATGCAGGACTTTTTCAGTAGATATAAACTCTCCATGCTTAGAATGTACACATACCATACTATGATTCATTACACAGTTGGTTTTTCAATCAGTATTAGTTTAGTTTATTTGTTCGCCATCATAGCTTCAAGAGTCCATGTGGAGTTCTGAAAAGACCCACGTTTTGATTGCAGTCTCCTCCATCTTTCATTTCTTCATCTCTCCATCTTGTTATTTTTTTATTTCCTCTCCACATCAGTTATTTTTGGTCCTTTTTTTACCCTCTCTCTTCTAGTTTTCTCTCTCTTTATCCATTCTTCATTCACTCTCTCTCTCTCTCCGTCCAGGCCGGTGGCGCTGCTCCTTCATTTTCATCGTCAGGGACAGGAGATGAGAGGGAGAGGAGGAGAAAAGAATATTTCTAGAGCAGCGACGGATAGATGGCGGGAAGAGTGAGAAAGGGACAAGCATAATGGAGAGAGAAGGATGGAGAGGAGAGAGAGAGATAGAAAGAGAGAGAGAGAGAGGCATATTGCCCATTGTGCCATCTGAGTCACTCCTGATGCAGCGTTGCCATGGAGACATGCTGACTGGTTGCTATGGTTACTCCAACATGGCGTCCAGCTGGTCAGCCAGGTCATCGAACATGCTGCCGATGTCGTCGAGGATGCTAACCGTGGTCTTCTGCTCAGCCACAGAGCTGCAAACACACAGAAGCACAACATTAAACCAAGGGAGGACACTTCAGATCTCAAGCATAGACTGTTTGCTAAACCCCGCAGTGTAAGGAAAGTCCCATCATAAGTATGATAAGAAATGTGGAGAATTATTGGATAATTGAAACTGACTGACTGGGTTTTGTTGGGCTCATTTTCTGTGGCCAGCTCGCCATTCCAGCACGCTTTCATGCTACACTGGTTACAGAAAATGAGTCCAACAGCAGGCTGGAGGCCAGCGGGGCTAATGGTCCCTCCACTCCCCGCCAATGGGAGGATACCAGTTGAACAGTCCTACTCTGATTTGTGATTCATATGCTTGTATTACTCATGTTGTGGGGACATGTGTTTACACAGTCACATTGTGTGGACTCGCCTTTCTTGTGGGGACAAAAGCTATGGTTTGGTTAAAGCTAGGTTTAAGGTTAGGATTAGGCAAGTTGCGGTGATGGTAATGGTTGTCTCCAGGAGCAATGTGTTTGTACCATCAAATACAACCCACAGGAGCGTTTCCAAAAATAGCACCCCTAACATTTGCTGGAGACAACAATCTCCTTTGTGAAAAGGCTGAAGTTTTGTTGCAGTAAGGCTACAAAACTGCTTCTCTAGGATTTGGGAAAAAAGTTCTGTAAGGGACATAGTTCCATGCATCATTTTTTTATGTCATTTAAGTGCTGTTACTTCAAATAACATTGTTTATTTTTGTTTTCACATGGAACATGAACACCGTTCTCCTGGGTGAAAGTCTGGGGTTTGTTTGACCGATCCACAACCGCGACTTTTGTGGCTTTCCGCCTCGCTGTCATTCATAATTAATACGACTGCTAGAGGGCGCCACTAACTCCAAACGTAATCACGGGTTGTAATAAGGTGGATGCATGGGATCGCATTTTGGGCTCTCATTCTCAAACGTAAATATGGGTTGGATTATGCTGCTTGTAGAAACGACCTTTTAAGGGGAGGACAGTATCCAGGAAATGAAAGGAAGTCCCCAATTGCAATCGAGACCAGCATATGTGTGTGTGTGTGTGTGTGTG
>CAFUXE010000848.1:448948-461025 GCA_903364295.1 Serranus cabrilla | reverse complement strand
CCCATGATACATATATGTACCAAATTTCATTCGTTTACGTGAATGCTCCCCATAGGGTGCCACTCCGTTGAATGTCTATAAGTGGCGCCATTTTCGTATTTTGCCACGCCCATTCTGGAGACACTTAAAATATGTACATTTTTCCAGATCTTGACATGTGTGCAAAGTTTTACAACGTTTTAGATATGATAAAGCCTCCAAAAAGGTGATTCTTCCGGAAGAATAATAATAATAAACACTACAATTCCAATAGGGTCCTCGCCGACCCTTGCGGTCGATGCTCAGACCCTAATAAACATTACAATTCCAATAGGGTCCGAGCATCGACCGCAAGGGTCGGCGATAAAAATCGGAGCGGTTTCAACAGGGTAGCACCGCTGGTACTGGGATCGCTGGTGCTCTGCGCCCCCCCGGGCTTGGACCCCTAAATTATGCTCAGTAGAGAGGAGCTGGGGAACATTTTTGCCCCACATTGATGGTGTAGCAGGTGGTTTTGTGTGTAGGTGCAGGTTATTGCAGCACCAGTAAATAACATCAAAATAAATCAACAGTGCTGAGAACTCACTGTGTCCACAGTCGGCTCCTCTTCGTCCAGCGACGCACTGACAGCGACCAGTGACCGGGTCATTCTGGGCTCCATCTCCACACAGCGCCACCCGGGCACAGTCGACCCCATAATGTCCGGCTGGACAAGCTGTCACCAACAAGACACTCACACAGTTACTTATCATGTACTGGACTTTATAAGTTGTCAGTGTAAGTGTGAGGAAGACTCACTGATGTTGCAGCATGCTCCTATAAATCCTGCAGGACATTCACAGGTTCCAGTTGAAGGGATGCACTTCCCTCCATTTTTACACTGGCACTCGCTCTCACAATTTGGACCATAACGACCCTGTCCGCAAACTGAAAACAGAATTAAAAGGCAGAGAATGAGTACTTTAAACAGATATGTGTCTGGGTAAATATATATAATGTGTTACATACTTTGGTCGCATTTAGGGCCCTGGAAACCCGGAGCGCAGTAACAGGATCCAGACACCGGGTGGCAGAGCTGGTTCGTCTCAGAGCACTGGCAGACCTGGTTACAGTTCTGTCCAAATGTTCCTGGAAGACAAGCTGAGGGGCAGAGAGGTTGACATGTACAGTTTGATACAGATGTTCCTGCTTCATGATGCATCATTGACGCGCTGACAAAAAGCAGCAGAGCGTCTTCATTTTATGAATGTACTGGAGGCAGAAGCTCGTCCTGCAGCACTCACTCTGCTCGCAGCCGTTCCCTGTGAATCCAGGAGGACAGCCGCAGTCTCCAGAGACGTGGTGGCAGGACGTGCCCTGAGCACAGCTGCAGCGCTGCATGCAACCCCTCCCGAACATACCCGGCAAACATGCTGCAAGGAAACAAAGTGGAAACAATATGAAATGTTTACAGCTAGTACTTAAGAAAATTCAGTCTGCACATTTTCCTTAATCCTGAATCATATCTGTAGATGTCATTTTAACTAAATATTCTGGATGTGGTTCTTATATTTTTTTATTCTCTAATGCAGACGTGTATGAGATCCCTGACAAACACAAGTCTGATAAAATGGATATCATCAAGTGCATTTTATTTATAAAGCACAAAATAAGGGGGAACACAGAAATTAATGGTCCCTTGACCTCTGACCTCAAGTTATGTGACTGAAAATGGGTTATATGGGCAGCCACAGGTCTCCCCTTTAGGGACAAGCCCACTTTATGATAATACAACCTGATTTGGTGCAGGAGTCATGCATTATAATTATAGTTATTTACGCTTATTGTTTTTTAAATATTTCTGCACAATTGGTCTTTGAATTGCATAAATTGAGTATGACTAGAAAGCTGAGACTCTTTTGGATTTAATGAGCCCATAACATTCATGTGTGATGATGTCACCTCACCGTACAAAACGACCTCTATGATAATCACAGCCTCATGAAGCTTTACAGCCTTAAACTAGAGACTTAAAGAATTCAGCGGATGTATGGCTTTCATAGGTATATTGAGCTCTCAGCAGTTTACAAAACAGAAGTGCTCGCCATCCAATCGCTAAAAAATTCAATAAATAATGAAAAGAATTGGCAAAGGGGTTAAAAAAAACAAAAGAAACCTCAGGAAAAGCATCAGAGACAATGTACAGACAAAATATGTGTCAAATATTCAAACATAGCAGAAGCAGACTTACAGCTTGGAGAATTAAATAAATATGTGCAACATAAATGTGTGACATATAATATTAAGTGTAATAAATCAAAGAGTTTGTTTTTTGTTTTCTGTGCTCATGAATATAGATGTTTCTCTATGCAGATAATCAAACTACCAGGACAAACGGGGTCCAGCAGGGGCTGCCAGAGCGCCACACTGTGTTTCACTGCAGGTTTGTACCTTTGTCACAGAGTTTTCCTCTCCACCCGGGTGGACACTGACACTGTCCAGTGACGTGGTGACATGACGTCCCGTGCACACACTGACATCTCTCCTCACAGCTGGCACCAAACAGGCCCGGCTCACATGCTGAGTGGAGAGAAGGTGTAAATTAACTAAAATAAATATTACCGGTCCAACAGTTTCCACAGTGCAGCTGTTCTCATGAGGTCAAAGTTTCTGTTGGTTCATTAGTTTTGCTTCAGTTGCTCACCTTTCTCACAGCGCTCTCCGATCCAGCCGGCGCTGCAGCTGCACCGTCCGCTCAGTCTGTCACACTGGCTGCCGTTCTCACATTCACACTGCTGCTGGCAGTCGGTCCCGAACCGGCCCGCCACACACTCTGTAAACACACAGCAGCATGCACGAGCAGAAACACACGTGAGACAGGACAAGAGAAAGAAAACAGAGACTCCATGACGTGAAACTACACATGACAGCGAAACCTGCGTTGTCTTAATTCTGCTGAGGGCTGCAACATGGTTTTTATTTCCAATCTTTTTTTTTTCCACATTAATTTATAGTTGGACAAAGCACCAAGTAGCCACAGAGTGTAGAGGGTGAAGACATTCCAGCGACAGGATTAGAGGTTTCCTGAGCGTGAGGAGGGGGCCGGGCCTGGCACAGGGAGGGCTGTAACAGGCACAGAGGGAGGATAGTGTGCGATGTGCAGCTCAGAGGGAGAACGGGCTGGAATGTCACAGCCGGGTCGACAGAGACTTTTACAGACTCGTCTGTGGTGCAGGAAAAAACTCTGCCAGCACATAACCAGACTGTAGGCAAAAACACATGAGCTCAGGCAGCAGATTGAACTGATATTTCCTGAGTGCAGTGAGACAACCACAGGCTGCTGTTTAAAATGTTTACTGCAGGGTTCAGGTAATGCTATTCTTCTGCATTTCTGTCCAAACTAGCCAGAATCATCACGGCTTTGCAACATGAGGCTCGATTCAGTAAGTTTGTCGAGCTCGGCCAAACAACCCAAAGTGTATATGAAGGGAAATCTTCAGATTAACACTGATAAATGTTTATACATCAGTGTGCGGGTTTGTTTTCTCATTTTTCCTGTTTATTTCCAGTATGATGAGTTAAAGATGCTGGTCTGTTGGACGTTGAACGTTTGGTTAGATTTCATAGGTTGTAGTACAAAGCTGTTAACATTCATTAATACTTGTGATGTGAATAAGTTTTGTTTAATTAAAGACTCACATTTGAAGAGAGTTAAAAGAAGCATCAGTTGCAGTGGTTGAAGGGAAATTCTGCTTCTGTACCAGCAGGGAATTATTAAAGTAGTTTTGTACATTGTTCTTTTTTTCTTTCTTTTTTTGCAATAATGACACTTTACCGGAAATCTGGGAACATGGCAGAACTGCTAAAAATAAGCCTGACAGAGCAAGGAACACCTGAAATCACACAGTGTTAAACAAACTTCTCAGTCAGTTTGTTCTGGACATACAGCAAGATTGGAAAACTGTTTTACCCCACAATGAGCAGAGTAAAACCATCAGTAGCCTTTCCTCTCATACTTTGAACAAAATTATGTATCCAAACATTAAAACCATACTATACATACATTTAAAGCCCGACTGATTTGGGCTTTTTGAGACTGAATACAGACTTGTCAAGCTGTGATGTTGCTTTGTTGCTTTGTGTCTTTTTCTGGTGAGTAAATACATACAATATGTTGAAAAATTTTATTAAAAAACAAATGTACATAAATTTACAGTCCAACTTCCTGTTTCAACTTTGACCTGCATGACTGGCTGCAACACACATGTAATAAAGTCGTTGACCTGTTCATAACCTGTCTGATCAGCTCCAGTTTATTGCCCTGACGTCCTTTGCCGTAGCGTAACAGTGTTCCCGGATCGGAGTATGTTATTATAAATGATGGCCAAATGTACAAAAATAAGCCTCAAGTGGTAATAAATGAGAATTTTCCTTAAAACGATCCATCTGAAGGTAATTTTGTGGTCACACATACGGAGACTCTTACTCACAGCATCTCTTACCCAGTTCACAGGCTGTGCCCATCCATCCACTGGCACACGTACATTTTCCGCTGGTCCTGTTACAGGTGGCTCCGTTCTGACACAAGCAGCGCTGCCGACAGTCTGCGCCGTAAAACCCTGCAGGGCATTCTGGGAGAAAAACGCAGACAAAACCACCTTGTGACCCCCTTATTTACCTGTCAGACAGATGATTGCTCGGCTCTGTGTTGCGTCCACTCACCTTCTGTGCAGTTGGGTCCGGTCCAGCCCGGCGTGCACACACACTGCCCACTGGCCGGGTGGCAGATGCCATCGTTACGGCAGCTACAGGTTTGGTTACATCCTTCCCCATAGAAACCGGTCGGGCACGCTGCCAGGAGAGGGACAAACAATATCATTACCTCCTGATGAACTTTGCTGATCAAAAGTGGAAATTCCAGCGCCTGGTAAGTGATACAGGCCGTAGCATGGGGAACATCAAGTCAGAGCTTTCTCATGTGTGACTGGGCTGGATTTTCCCAAATAACTTTGAAACCAGGCGTGTTTTTGTTCCACTGTCAGTGTTAAAAAATGTTTTTCAGGACATCGATGCTGCGCCACAAATCTATATCGATATCAACCATCTTTCATAACGCTGGAGCGACTGCAGCATCTGCCAACTTTATAGCTTTGTGTTGTGCACCTGTCACTCACTCAGGTTGCAGGATGGACCGATCCAGCCAGCAGGGCAGGAACAAACCCCGCTGACGTGGTCACAGCTCCCGCCGTTTAGACACAGACACTTCTCCTGGCAGTCCAGCCCGTAGAAACCCTGAGGACACGCTGAAACACACACACAGATATACAGACCACCTGTTACTAGCATGTACACATATTTAGCATTTGCTTTGTGATGTGAAGGAGCTTCTCTTACGCTTTTCACAGAAGGTTCCAGTCCATCCCACCTGGCAGGTACAAGCTCCGCTCACATGGTCGCACAGCGCCTTGTTGTCACACTGACACCGATGGCGACAACCGAGACCAAACATACCTGATGGGCACTCTGAGGAAACATCACACACAGACACTAACAACTTAGACATACATACTAGTGAATAGAGCAGAGCTGAAATATTAAAGGGACTGTGTGCAGGTTTTGAAATTGGTACATTGGCCCCATCTAGTGGTGGCACAAATAATGACAATATGCAGAATGACAGCAGCACAAACTGTTAATTAATGAATAAATGAGCTGAAAGCAGCATAAAAAAAAATCACTTTACTTTTTTTGGAATTGAGGTTTCATTCCTGAAACCCTCATCTCCAACTGAAACCTTAATTTAAGCAACTTCGAGGATATTTTAGCTGTTTAGCTGCAGTAAAATGTGAGGTTTTCTAAAGGGAGTCTGGTGCTCATGGAAACATCACCACTTTTGTCCTTTTGGAGTCAACAGGAAATGAAAGATCCTTGTAGTAACTTTAAGTAAGCACAAGTGATCGACAGAGTCAGATTGTTTTCCTTGTAACATGTCATATAAGGTAAATAAAAATATCTGGTGTGAAATTACTTCACAGTAACTTTTAAACAAACAAAAACCTGAAAAATGTTATGATCATAGAATTTTTTTTACACATATTAACTTGAAATCATGTCAAAATTGATTCATTGTGGTCTTAAAATGCTTAATCTCCATACTGTGGTGACACTGTGCTCCGGTGTAGCCGGCCTCACAGTTGCACTGGCCCGTCACAGCATCACAGCTGCCGTCTCCGTTCCTACAGTCACATGTTTCTGCACAGTCTGCACCCCAGTGCCCTGCATCACAGGCTGCAACAGAAACATCACATCTGAGTGTCAGACATAACAAGGGACATCTTTAGCTGTCAGATATATAACATCAGCGCTCTCACATACTTCCCCTCAGCTTTAGTGGCTGTGAGGTGCAGCCCTGTTACCTTTCCTGCAGTTGTGTCCAGTCCAGCCCGGAGCGCAGGTACACCGCCCGCTCACCGGATCACAGCGAGCATTGTTCTCACACACACACTTCATTTGGCACCCCTGACCGAAACGTCCACTCGGGCAAGCTGCAGAAGGGAAAAAAACAGAACCTAAACCATCAAGACTAATCTACCAGAACAGACTTCGGCGGATTGCATGGACGCAGAGCAAGTTCCCATGACAGCTCCGGTTCTGTGTTTCAGCCGTCAAATGAGGCTGTAAGAGCCAGCGGTTGTTTGAGATGGAATTATATTCGTTCTTCCCACTGAAATTATGTCTGAAGGATTTTTAGCTAATGACCTCGGAGAAAAACTGCTCCTCTGTCCTCTGACATGTTGCTCTATTTCTTGTCCAAACTGCACCACTGTGTGATTTTCAATATTCCACGGAGCTGCAGTCATCCTCAGCTGGTTCACTGTTTAATGCATGTTGCTAGGAAACCAGGGAAAAAAAGAAGAAAAAAAAAAGCAGATTGCTCTGATACTCACAATTCTGGCAGAGTCTGCCCATGAACCCTGGAGGACAGTTACATGACCCGTTGTGTTTGTCACACACGCCTCCATTCTCACACACAGGGCAGGTTTCTGTGCAGCCCGGACCCCAGAAACCCTCCGGACACACTGAGAGAAAGAGTCAAGATTATATCAGTGTTATCAGGCGAGCGGTTATTTATACTCAGCCGCTAATAAATCTGACTGCACCAAAATGGTTCAAATTAGTTTTGATTTTAGTTCAGTTTAGTTTAGTTTCAGATTTCAGAAAAGTTTAGTACCGATATATTTATTGTTAGTTTTGTTGCAGCATAGCACCATTAGCTGGAAAGTCAAGCATGTTCAATTTCTGTGGTTCAATATCACAACAGCTGATAGAAAGTTATGCCATCTCTTTTCTTTTTTATTGTACTTGTAAAACTGAAATTACTTTAAGTTTATCCAGGCAATATGGTTGTAGTAAACAACGTTTTTCACTGCATTTTGTTTCAGTTAATGATAATAAGTTAATAACCCCGCTCTGCACTCACAGTTCTCACAGTGCTTTCCTGACGTCCCCGCTGGACACTCGCATTGTCCCGTCACTTTGTCACACGGAGCGCCGGTGCAGTTGCAGGCATGCACGCAGCCTGCTCCAAACCTTCCCTGTGGACAGTCTGACACACAGCAGAGACGTGTCACAACACAGGAGGATGAAAACTGGAGGCAAATCCGCCTGAAAGTGTGAGGAAAGCGTGTCCTCTCTGGAGCCACCTACCCTGATCACAGTTGTCTCCATGAAGCCCAGGAGGACATTTTCGTTGGCACTCTCCAGTCACATGGTCACACGACACTTCTGGAGGACAGGCGCACTTCTTGTCACAGCCGGCTCCGTACGTACCAGGGCTGCATTCTGGAGACACAACAGGACGGAACAACAAAACATCCCTCCTCTCCTTTAATAAAAATGACTTAACGTTTTTATTTTCCTCGACTGACTCACACTGTACATTTGTTATGATGTTGCCTCCCTCTACTGATTACATCAACAAGCAAACTGACTTGGCTGCAACTCTGTGTAGGCCGATTTATCTGCCCCTCCGAGCTATATTTGTCTAAAACTATTTAAATGTTACATAAAACTAAAGATATCTTGAATCAGAACTCACTGTATATACTCTATTGTTCTCCAATAGTCCAATACATTACATCATTTGTGAAGGAATAAAAAAATCCACAAAAAAACAACACTAGCTGGTTTTCATGCTACATAAGAGAGCTGTGAGAAATATACACCGGCATAATTCCGGGTCACAGGCATTTACTTGTGGGATGGTTGAGACCAGGTTCATTTTGTAAAGTAAAAAAAGTTTCAAAAATAAGGTGGAAGCAGTGGTCTGAATATTATTGCACACAAAATGTAGGTTTATGTTATAAGCTTAAGCTTCAGCCGATACCTTCTTCTTTTTCTTTTGAATTTAAAAGCTTATATTTATGTATTTATTTTAAAGTGATTCCTTTTTGGAAATCTGTTAAAGGACCCAAATAAAATTCTTGCTACTACTACATGTCAGTCTGTGATATGGACACTGGAGAAACAGCATATCTTAGTACGTATGTACATGTACTTTCTGCAAACCTCTTTTAAACGTTTTATTTGTCTGTCTGGTGTATCCAGGATGGGGATTTTGACTTGTGTTTTGTTGTTTCTTTGTTGTGCTGTTATAAATATGTTTGTGCGTACTTGTTCGAAATATGCAGATTGCTGTGACGGACAGAGTGCTCACCTTCCTTGCAGGTGTTGCCCTGGTAACCAGATTTACAGACACAGGTGCCATGGCGACGGTGACACTCCAGAGTGTTGTGCTGGACACACGGACACTCCTCCGAGCAGCCGGGGCCGAACGTCCACTTAGGACACGCTGAAGGAGAGGAAACGAGGAGGAGGAGATGAATTCAGAGGAGGATGAGATTAAAATTACAGCCACAATTTGAGCATTTACAAGCTTGTTTTATGGATGTTTGCAATGCCAGATAAAGTTCATGACGGCTTTATCAATCAGTGCTTCAATAATTTGGGGTTTCTGACATGTGAGTTCAAAGTAGAGTTCGACCTATACAGGATTTTTAAGATCTATGCCAATACTGATTTTCTGCATTATATTTTGTGTAAAACATTTTTTAGAACGGCACATATTGGACAGCATATACACAGATACCAATATGTTTCAATATACCTTCCAATAGGCCGATAATAACTGTCAAGGCATATCTGTTGGGCTCCAGTTCATAACATGGTAACGTTAAGACAGTGGGACTTACGCAGGTGGCAGAAGCGTCCGTAGAGTCCAGGATCACACAGACAGGCTCCGTAGGTCCGGTGGCAGCGCCCGTTATTGGCACAGTTACACTTCTTATTGCACTGCTTCCCATAGAAGCCCTTTGGACAGCCTGCACACCGGAAACAACTCAGAGTAAACTTTAAAGTGCTGAAAATGTTCAGAACATAGCAAATATAACTTGTGCCTTCATCTGTAGTTAATACACTGACTGTGGATAAGTACCTCATACAACCTCACTTAAAAAAATCAAAACTTTCCCTGTAAGGAACAAATACTTTAGTCTGGGACGACTCACCGTCCTGGCACAGGTCCCCGCTGACCCCGGGCGGACAGCGGCAGCTCCCAGTGACCGGATCACAGCTGGCACCGTTTTTACACTTACAGGGGAAGGAGCAGTTCTTTCCAAAATATCCCTCAGGACACGCTGTGAGAAATTAAAAGTAAGAGGGTCTTACACTGCTGAACTATTATGACTGGCTTTATAATTTGAAGAAATAGTGACAGTGTGCAGTTTGTGTGTATTTGTGCGTGGGAGTGTTTGCATGTGTTGAGCCGATCCTCACTCTGGTTGCAGACGATGCCCGTCCATCCGTCGGGGCAGTCGCAGCCATTTTTCCATGGATTACATTTTCCTCCATTGGAGCAGTCGTCACATGTCAAACTGCAGTCATGTCCGAAAGTGTCATCCAAACACACTGCAAACAACAGAGTGATGACACAAACATCCAGCTGAATCGTCACCGTTCACACTGAAGGATGTGATGCTCACAAAGTTTAACAACTGCTTCTGATTTTTAGGGCGGGACATTTTCTTATTGGATGTGAGCGGTTAGGAATATGTCAAGACAGAAATTAGTTTCAGTGAAATTAAAAGAAGGGTAGTTTGCTATATACACATCATATGTTGGCTCAACGTGTTTGGAAACCAGACTGCCTACAATCTGAGTCCAAACCACAAATGAATTTGAGTGGACAATGTTTCGATCCCAGTCCAACATTTGTCAGCTCCAAAAATATCATATATCTGAATTTGTTTTGCAGGCGTTACTCCTGTCAACTTCCAGTGAAGCAACAGTAAATGTTAATTGTTCTTCTGTTGTCAGAAATTTGGGCGACACAAAACAGAGCCTCCGACTTCCTGTTGCGGGCTGCCAGGACATATAAGACTCAGCATTCCTGCCAAAGACGCTGCGGTGTTACAGTATGTACCGACAGTCTGGGAGCACGAAGCCGAGTGATTAACCCCCGCCATGTGGTCTGTTTCTGCCTGAGGTAAATGAGTCTGTCAGACAGCTTTACCTCCCGGGAGTCACACTCAGGTAATCAGATACAGGCTCCTCCTGATGATAATGACTGCTTAATGGTTTTGAGGAGAAAACTCACCGAATTTCTCTTCCAGGTTGCTCTCGGCCCTCAGCTCCCCCTCGTCGTCTTCGTAGTCGTCGTAGCGCTCCAGGGCTTGGTTGTAGTCCTGCATCAGGGTGAGCAGGGGGCGGATGAGAGGCAGCTCGATGGCACCTCCGCTGGACAGGGCTTCAATCGCTTCTTCCAGCGCTGCATTACACAAAGTACAATGAATTTACAGTGTATTCCATTCAGTATTTTGTCTTAAAATCATTTTTATACAAAACAAATGAACAAAAATTCACCACTTTGATGAGATAACTTTTTTTACATGCAAAAAGTGTGTTTGGACATTAAAATAAGAAAGTTAAAGTTCCCATCCAGACACATTTTAAAGTATGTAAAAATACCCTGCTGGGATTATTTTCTTTAACATGGTTTTCCAGCATTAATCACTAAAGTAAAAGTTTTTGGAGCAGTGCAATCCAATTTATGAACATAAAACTACTTTGGTGCACGGAAATCTGTTTTGAAACGGCTAATAACTGAAACTATAAGATCCAGTTTGTAGGTTTTCTGTCAGCTAAGAAAAAGCAGATTAAAAGATGAGACATTTCCTTATTCTTATGACTCTTTATGTCTATGTCACACATTAGAGACATTTTCACAGGCTGGAAGTGAAATCATTAATAATAAAATTAATAAGGGCTGAATTCTTTTAACCTGGTCTTGTGCGTGATGGTTCACTGTCACACTGTAATGACTTATGGGACACTAAACTTTAGCTTTGAAATACGGTGACTACCATGATTGGCTGGAAATATTACCACACATGCAGCGTATCTAGTTCAACATTAAACTGTGGGCTTGTGTAGAAAGATTTGCTCAAATTGTATAACACAAAAAGAGCACAAGCTGCAATATCCACCCAAAGTTTAAACACTTCCTATTCCATTACACTTCAACACTGAGTGAGTCTGTTCACAGGATGTTTTTTGCAGTTTGACAACAACACTTTCTCTGGTTTGATTCCAGCTCGGCCACTCTTTAATGTTGATACTCACGAAAGCAGGACTGCCGGTCCTCGTCCAGACGGAAACCCCGGCGGCAGAAGCACTGAAAGGAACCTGCGCTGTTCTGGCATGTGTGATCACAGCCGCCATTAGCAGCCAGACACTCGTCTACATCTAAACAACACAGACGCAACACACACTCAGACACTTCTGCTACATCAAGAGAAGTTGAGAGAAGCCAAAAGCAATTTCACCTCAGCAGCTCTCACTTAACTTAAACAGAGACAACATTGTACATGTTTGTGTTGACGTCAAGCTTGGAACGCTCCCAAATTCAACAAGGAATAAATATTCAGTCTCGTGAATGTGAGTTCCATCAGCATTTTGACTTCGACATACCGTCACAGCTACATCCGTCTGTGTTGAGTCTGTATCCTGCTGAGCAGTAACATTCATAACCTCCGGGGTAGTTGGTGCAGTCCTGCTCACAG
>CAFUXE010000848.1:391412-448077 GCA_903364295.1 Serranus cabrilla | reverse complement strand
GCCTGTAACCATGGTTACAGGAGCAAACAGGCCCGCTGGTTGAATGTTGGCAGTGGTGCGAACAGCCTCCGTTGTTGTTCTCGCAGCTGTTCACGATCTCCATCTCGATTCCTTTACAGTTCACGGTGAGATATTGTGCGTTACAATAAAGGAAAAACATGTGTCATACAAGTCAAGGATCGGGATTATATTAAAGTAGAAATATCAAAAGTGTTAAAAACTGACTGTAACACTGTTTTCCATCAGATCCCAGCTCATAAGCAGCGTTACACACACAGGCGTACGAGCCCAGTGTGTTGTGGCAGCCGTGAGCACAGTTGGCCTCTTCAGTCTCACACTCATCGATATCTGTGACAAAAATATGGAAAAACAACAAAACTCTGAATAAATGGAAGGAATACATCTGGCCTGCAAAGGTTCATTTGCATCTTCTCACAAATCAAATCCATGTTTGCACTTGAAAACAAGAGGTAAAGAAGTATCAGGGGCACTCTGACAATGAATCAAAATCGTTTATTAAATCACGGATCATTTATCCATTGTTTAACTATCAGAGAACATGGGGTACTTCCTATTCTTCTGCAGAGAAAGCAGAGTGTGATATTATCTAAAGCTCCAGAGCACCTCACTTTGTTCACCATTTTCTATATATAGTCATTATATTTTCTCCACTCTTCGTCATAATGTGATTTCTATTGTTACAGGTGAACTTACCTTCACAGGTTTTCCCGTCTTCAGCCAGGATGAAACCAGCTTTACAGTCGCAGTGAGCTTTCCCACCATCAACACGGCACTCGTGCATGCAGCCTCCATTCTGCTCTGCGCAGGGATTCTGCACTGCAACACAGAGAGCACACACTCATAAACATAAATCCACTGGTGTCTGTCAAGTGGGGAACACTTCTGGCGCAGTGGAGGAGAAAACTGTAAAAACTGACATCTTAATGCAGTGCAGGTGGAGAGCTTTAAATTCACACTGCCACCCTGCACCTCCACCTCCTCTCTTTATTGTCCTCTCTGCATAGTTGTGTGTTTGACTTGTGTAAGCCTGTTCAGAACCTTCAGCTCTGCAAAAATTAGAGGAAGCCGTCCTCAGCCAACAATTACACAGTTAAAGCATCTGAGAGACAGTCGTTTAAATTTCATATATGTATAATTTCCCACCCTCAGAGAACCGCGCTCAGCTTCAAGGCCTCGGAGAGATTAAAAGCAGCAAGGACATCAAAATACTAATTTGAGAAAAAGACAATGATGGAGACTGAGGTGATTTAGTCCAATTTTAACGTCTCATCCCAGGGATGACAGCTAATCCTGCTCCAGCACAGACATCCTGTCGGATAATTACAACTGGCAGCAGATTCAGAAAAAGCGGTTTTAGTGTTGAGATCAAATCTTGAGACTCACACCTTCATAATCTTACAAAGTCCTCAGTTTTATTGGCACTCTTTCCTGAATAGCCGATCCATTTATCATTCCTCGTTTCGGTCTTGTGCTGTGTGTTGATGTGTGTAGTGTTGCTTTACACCAGAGTTTGGGCACTCACGTTGACAATGCTTGCCATCCTCTGCCAGCAGGTAATTAGGCTTGCAGCGACAGCGGAAATGAGCGGCAGACTGCTGCACACAGTAGTGCTCACATCCTCCGTTGCTGATGGCGCACGAATGAACAGCTGAAAAGGAAAGAAAGGAAAAACTCAGACATGAGAAAAAGGCCAGAAAAACTTAAATGAAGGCAGGGTTCTTTTGCAAAAACAGACCTCTCTATTTTGACTTCTTTTCCGATTTTTTTGTTTTTGTGAAGTCTAGGGAATATCAATCAGACTGCTGTTGGGTAATTTTGCTGCATTCATGTGGTGTTGAAAAAAACAGAAAAATGAGTTTCATCATATTTCAGTGCTCACCTTTGTTGTTGTACATATGAGCAACAAAATGCAACACATTGTCTTTGTAGCATCCATGCAGCTTCTACATTAAAACTTCAAGCTCACGAACACACTAAAGTCAGTTAGAAAAACAACTCAGGAAATCACTCAGGAAATGGGGAGGAGCATTTGAATGCACCATTAACAGAGATGGAGATTTGTGTTCTTGGAGTGCCTTTCTACTTTTTTATCCGCTTTTGCAAATGAACTGTTCAGATTCAATAATAGAGAATTTGAGAAAATAAATCCCCATAAATCCAAGCTGCATGTTCATGACTTTTGATTTGACTGCAGTGTGACATCCCAGGAATATTTCTCAGGAGAGGTCATGACCGCTCGACTGACTTCCTGTACTCCGAGTCACAAGAGATCCATCAGCACAAAGAGCCAACAATCACAGGGAGATCTGAATGGCAGGACCTCTGTGGTGGACAACGCTGATGAGCGTGAGGGCAGAGCCAGCTCAATCATCTTCCCAGTCTGGGTTTCTCTTCTACAGAGCAACAGATGAAACCTTGGCCTGGACTCCGTCTCTTCAGAGAAAACACCAGGTAGTGGCAGAACAGCCGGGTGTTCTCAGAGCCGGTGTTTTTCATAGTCCAAAGCTGGAGTCGAGATCCATCCATCACAAGCGTACGTCAAACCGCACAGAGCTCTCCAGCTCAAATATTATTCATCCACATGCTAAGTGTGTGGGATCCATCTGACCTCTGCTGGCAGATCACGGGCTGGATAAGACGAGCAGAGCTGAGATTGGATTGATTTGAGGACATCTGCTCTTCTTTTTCTCCCCATGACTCTGAGCTGACTGGTATGTGCTGCCCTGTATCCAGTGTGTATGTGCACAGTCCAAAACCTTTTCACTTGTTCTATGGAAAGCAAGATTTCAGACTTGATTTCAATACTTGATCTATTTGTGAACATGCTCGCATTATGCAGCTCGTCTCTGCGCGACTTAAACACGACTGTCAGCCGGCGGATATGCAGCCTCGCAGATAACCTTCACCCGGGAGTCAGTCCAGATGTGCACTGTGATTATTACCGCAATCACTCATTTTTTCATGCAACAGCTGTCACACAAGGGCCTCACAGGGACAGTTGGGTCCCAGCTACACTGTCTGCTCTACAAGACAATGAAACAACTTCGCCTTATGAAGCCAAGAAACACATAATCATTTCCACTCCAAATGTCAGGACACTCTGTATACTTTCCTGACTGCAGACTGGTGCCAGGTTTATACTCTTTACTCTATCAGCTATTTCTGAAAAACGCAATTCCAATACAATTGGCATGACAGCAACAACATACGTAAACACAGCAGAGGTCAAGAGTGACAGGATAACACGCAGATTTATATCAAACTTATTATTATCTGTGTGTTAAAATAAGACACAAGCAGAATTTAATGGAGGGAAATGTTGAAATCATAAAAAAACAGAGGTATAGAAACTAAACTGATCCATCGACTCACATTTTCTACTTTCTCTCTGGCACAATTATTATAGCGGTGAATCTTTGATTGTATATTTAGAAAGGGACTTTCAGCGGTGAAGGGGAGTGAGACATCCTGGAATAAGTTCAAAGAAAATACCAGAAAATAAAAGCTGAACGGATAAATTCATATAGTCAATGCATTTGCAAGGCAGACCTTGGTCATATAATCCTAACCCTGTTTAGTTGCTGTAACTTTATAGACTGCGTTTAATCGTTAATAATCAAATTATAATAAAAACAGCATTTTGTTGCTGCCTTAGTACAAATGTGAATCAGTTGGAGCTGATTTACTTGCAGAACAACTACAAGATATCCACAGAAGGAAATTAAATATGCATGGCCTACAACTCGCCGTGGTTTTTACGAGCAAATGTTATTTGAATCATCTCACAATAGGGCTTTATGTCAGAATTAAAGGGGTCATCTACTGCAACATCATGACTGTGGTTCATATGATTAAGTGCCCATGTCAAACAGCATATGTGGCTAAACTTCAATGAAATAATGACCAAAAATAATACTTACAATACAGACTTTCAGAACCTTCCAGCAGACTACTTCCTCTGAAACAGTGTTTCATTGTTTATGTGCGTTTTGAATAAGTGAGACCATATTACAAAGGGGGAACTTTGAAGGCCTTCATTCTCTGTTTCTAATCCGATTAAAGGAAGGACGAAACCTCAAATCAAGCTGTGATTGTAACATTAGTCACAGTATGTTAACCGAGAACTAACGGGGCCAAATTTCTTGTTAGAAGTATTATTTCAGCGTGTGGACCTCTGACCCTTCTGCCAGCTTTTACTACAGAAGCACAAGCTGTGATGTCCCTTACCGAGGCAGGTGCGGCCGTCCACATGCAGGCGAGAGCCCGGGTGGCATTCACAGTAGTAGGAGCCCCTGGTGTTAACACATCTGTGCTGGCAGCCTCCATTATGGACCTGGCACTCATCGATATCTGCAGGGAAGGAGAGGAAAAAGAAAAAAACAGAAGCAGGCAGAAGCAGAGAGATGGGAGAGAAATGAGTGCAATTTGACTAAATCCTCTCATTATGAGAAAAAAAAATGGTCCCAAGAATAAAAAGCCAGCTGAGCTGCCAAGCCGAGGGAGGAATTTAACGCAGGTTTTAGGATAAAGATGGACTCGGAGAATAAAGGAGATGATGGATGTGATGGGAGAGTGTTCTACAAGTGCATTGCAGCTCAAACAAACAAATCCCCCATGTGGTAACAACTACTGAACATTTAAACCCAAATTGAAATTCCTTAGCTCCTTGTCAAAGTCCCCTGGGTGCAGCAAACATATGGAAGCTTAAATCTGAGGATGCAAAACATACACATTCCTCTCAGCCGAGCGTTGAGATGATAAACAAATAAAAGAAGCGAGTTCTTCTTCGTCTGGGAAAGTGTTGCTGAGTGAAACATGTGACCAGATTGCAAATGAAACAAGCCGTGTTCCTAAATATTTCTTATTTTAGGGGTCAAAGACTAATAAATTGTTTTTGGAGTTCCACAGCAGACCCCCTGTGAGATCAGAGCTGATTTATGAAGCCCGGCTCTGTTTGGACTTCTGCTAACAGCCCGTCTGCTGCCATCATCATCAGGAAAATTGAGTGGAACCCACCTCACCTCCCGGTCACTGACAAGCTACCCGTGTGCTTCAGCTTCACTAAAATGATCACAGTGGAGTTACTGGGAATGTTGCTGACTGAACAAAGTGATGTGGCAGATTAAAAAGGTGAGTGCGAATGTATTTTGGCTGCCGCGTGATGTCTGTAAAAACGGCTAACACATCATAAAAGAATAAAAGTCCGTGCCAAGTTAAATGTGTTGTTCAGTACAATCCTGACTTCAGGCAGCATGAAGCTATTTCAAGAATTCAGAGGAAGAAAAAGCTGCTTTTATAAACTGGTTGAATAACATCATTTACAAAGGGAGAACATTACTTTCATTTAATTGTCTAAATTTATATTTGAGTGTGTTTTTATACTGTCTCACCACTGACCACACACTCTGTGCATTACACAGTTTATAAATAATACCCCAACTTTCATCACAGTGCAAATCCCCTCCTTCCAAAATGTAAATAGACACTGTGTGGGAAAAATAATTAGCAAATAAACAAATGTATACAGTTGTGTTAATATCTCAGTGCAGTCTAAACACATGGCCATTAGGGGAAAGTTTGAATTGCCAGTAGATGTGAGTATGATATGTTATATGTTGCCCTGTGACAGACTGATTCTCTCCCAAAAATAAATAATGGATGGATAAATATATTCAGTCTCATGGTGCCGCTGGATCTGGTATCATCATCATTGAAATTTGTCTTGACTCGTATAAAGTCTAACTGACTAGTAATAGTTACATATTTACACATTCAGCAGACACAGAGCAATATCAGGATATACTTGATGTTTGTGGCCATCTGTTAATTGTAAGGGACTTCTGCTGCGGGATACAAGATTGATGAAAGCAATCAAAGTGAACCAAAACAGTAAAGCTGCAGGCCAGCAAACCAAAACAATGAGCTCAAAGATGCTGAAACTCTCCGTAGAGCTGAGCTGAAATACAAGGTTGACCGCAAATTCTCTGTGGGTTCATAACTACAAGCGACCCCTTTTACATTATACACACTGATCTGAACCACTGTCAATATGAGAATAAAGGTTATAGCAGCTTTAAGGTCGTATTTCTTGTGGCCAGTGGGGAAATTAATATGTATCTCAGAGTCTCAGTAACATAAGGAGTGAATTTAGCCCCCATAGTGGTCGTGTCACGCTGTGTGGGATGGAAGCAGCGAGGCAGTGGGACAATCTGCAGCTGAGCTTCATCGTGCACATTACACACCACCACATCACTGTCTTCATGGTCCCACAGTACACACAAGTACACACAAACAGTATATGACCTATAATTTACCCATAAATCAGGTTTTTACAAGCCCCAAAACACGTCACCCTAATGTTATAGAACACGATGGAGGAAGCGCAGTGTTGTAAATTATGAAATCTTTGTGGTTGATGTGATTCATGAAAGACTGATTCTGCTCTCCGTATTAAAAACAAGGATGGGATTAGGATAGGAAGAAAACGTAGTGTCTGAGCAGAGAGGGACTAAAATCTACTTGCTAATGATTCCAGTAAAACCTGCTCAGGACAGCTAAATTACAGGAATATCCTTCACTTGAACCCTTCTACTGCCAATAACATCCAACGGCATCTTCAAATATAGTGTTGTGGGGCAGCAATGAGCTTCTAAACTTTCCTCTTCTTCGCCTCTCTGCTGCCAGATTTCAGCTCCACTTTGTCCAGGAAAGCTGGCAGGAGCCGTCCTTTCGTTTTTCCACCCATGCTGCATGTCGTTCCTTGGTTTGGTTTTTCATGAAATGGGTCCAGCACCTCCAGCACCGCGTAGCTGCTGCTGTTCTTCTGTCGACTGCAGTGCAGTCAGAGAAACCCCTCCAGCCTGGTTTCCACTTCCAGAACATGATCCCCCCGCGAGCTCGGAGCCAAAGCCTCTGCAGCCGCTGGCTTTTACAGGAGGCACATTAATTCTCTGCCCGCAGCCACCTACAGCACGGTGTGACTGCACAGAAAACTATTTTTGTCCATATCCGAAAGGTGGTTGTTTATTGTGTGCAGAAGATCATTTATTTCTGAAAAGCCTTGATTTATCTCCAAAAAATGACATCCAAGTAACTCAGCAGATCAGAGGGATTATCAGCAATATGGTAATAATAAATGTAAAACATATTTCATCTCACGCATTTATCCCCGAGCGCTGCAGTTCTGCCAAACATGAAAAGAAATATTCAGTCATAATAATATTGATATAATCTGTCGAGGGTGTATCTGGTATCTAGCCCTGTTTGTGTTAGCGTCACAAAGCGTCTCTCGTGATTCATAGTTCATGTTTTCATGCACTCTAATCTTTGTTGATAAAAGTGATCCTCCTCTACTGATCAGGGACAAAGTTATCTGGGCAGTGCCAGACAGCCGCACAGCAGACACATTATCAGTCTGGCTGAGCCACTCTGACTGCTGTAAATAACTCCCTGCTAATTCAGTTCTACTGTAGATACAAATATATGAACAAACATTTTTTAAATTAATGTTCTGAAAAGAAACATTTTGGCCTGTATATAGCTTAATTTTTTACCTTTTGAAAAGTAAAATGTATTTATTGTAAAACAAAATGAACTTTTCCATTAAAGCACCGCTGCTGCTGCTGTTGCTGCTTTAACTGCATTCTGCCTGTAAATGACCACTTACCTGCTGCCAGGTAGCCATGGTTGTGGCCATGGTATAAACTGTAACAGTGTGGCCTGTAGCAGATCCTCCTGTAGTAACTCTGTGGAAAGTTTGCAGCAGACGTCAGATGAGCCACCGCTTCAATTAACACCAAAAAGAAAATCCACTGTCCTGATGACAAAGCCATGTCCCAGTCTAATGTCTCAGAGAAATAATAATAATAAAAATAAAATACAGTAAAAAACTATTTCAACATATTTCTTGTTAAACTCACTAACTCTGAAAAATGATATTTAAGGGACCAGGTCTGCAGGTGCTGAATGCAGGTCTGATGTAACATAACTACTTCTTATTCACTCTGCCTCCTGATTTTTCTCTCCCTCCTCCATCCCCCTCTCTCCCGTTCACCCTCCCATCTGCTAAAACTAAATGTCCATCAGATTAAAGATCCTCCTCTCTCTCCCCTTCTCCCAACACGTCCCTCTCACCCCCAGCCCAAAACTCTCTCACACTAAAAGATAGATCTAGTCCTGCATGAAGTAATAATAAATAACTCTGCTTGTTACAGCCAACAGTGATTGATGTCTTTCCCCTCAATGATTTACTCAATTCTACTGCAGGGCCACTGTTTTCAAAGAACATCGTGATAAAAAGCTAGATTTATGAGTGCACATCACTGAGGTGTTTGAGTATAAAGAATGTGAATAGACTTAAGGATGTGCTGTCTATATTTTCTTTAGATATTGACATGCATTTAAAAAAAAAAAAAAAACACCACTAAAAAGAAGCCAAAAGTGGTAAGTGCCAGACGTCAAATTCAGTATTTATAATCCAAACATCTGAGAAAGGAATGAGCCTTGAAGTTAAATGGTCTATTCAGGAGCTAAGCACTGCACGCTCTCATCTGCTGCCAACACACACACACACACAAACACAGCGGCAGCAGGACCATGACAGCACTTTACAGAGCTTATAAAGAGCGAAGCATGCTCACGGTCAGCATCACTTCCCTGATTTTGCAGGGAAATGGCCCTAAAGAGACCTCTGCTGGATACAATGACTGGAAGCTTCACTTCTTATGACCTTTCTCCTTAATAACGCAAACTTAATTCCGCTGTAACATACACCTGTGCAGTTATGACATCAGGCCACAAGCATCCGAGAAACACTCAAGCTCAGACAGACCAGCAGAAACTGATACAGACTGTTTTTGTGACACCACACGCCAACGTATGCACAACGCTGCACACATCACACATAAAATGCATATTTTTGCACATTTCAGAATCATGAGGACAATGATGCCAGCCAGGTGAGGAGGACAGCAGACGGATGATAGGCTCAGAGCCATAAGTGTAAGATACCTTGCCAGAGTAAAAAAAAAAACTGCATTAAATACCAAAAATATCCAGGAGGGAACCTAGCAACAGCTGGATGTTTCTTCTTACAAAGTCTTTTACGGGAACAAGAGCATTCCATGAGACGTTCCTCGAACACGACTACAGCTCATTATTAAGGCAGGTGCCAACCACTGGCAGACTGTTACTCCCACCTTCACGCTCATATTGGTCTGAGCGGTAAAGTTCATTGGGCATGACGACTGAAATGTTGATTCTGCTGCACTGCCCTGCACTCAGCACGACAGCAGTTACTTTTGGCCTCTTCCACTTTAAAACACTGTCACTTTTTACCATTTTTGATGGGTTGTATAAACTCTCAGACGTACGTCGCTTTGGATGAGAGTATCTGCTAAATTCATTTATAAATTTGTACATTTCACTTTGTCTTTTTTGCGAATGCTGCCCATTACTATTATCATTGTATGTATTGCATGTGTCATATCTTCCGTTATTCATGCTTTGTCAGTAGTTTATCTCTTTATGTCTTTGTGTGTTTTGCTAATGTTCCTGTTTTTATTATATGCACAGCCCTTCGAGGCACGCTTTGTGACACTGGACTATAATAAACTTTGATTTGACTTTATTCGCATCACCTCTGCTTATTCAAAATCAAGAAAATGTATAAATAACTGAAGGCATGAATGAAATGGAATTTGACCAGGAGCTTAAATCAAGGGAACTTTCCACAAGGAATAAATTGCAACTTCAGTATTTGGCTTTTCCTTTTTTTTTGCACTGAACAAAAGATGCATTTGTTCATTTCTTGTCCATGCCAGCAGTATTCGCATATAAACATCCCACAGCAGATGTCTTTCATCCAAAAAAATTATCGCATTTTGCCAAGGACAGGATTCCCCCAAAGTAGTAATGTGGTTGTGTGCGATCCAGCTCTCCATTTACTCTTTACAGCTAAATGAACGGATCTTGTCTCTCAGCCGGACTCATTTGACTCTGCAGCCCTCCCAGCTTCAGTCCTGATCACTTTCTGCAGACGCAGCACCACACATGCAGTGCTAACTTAAACATCCACAACATACATCCAGCTTCTTTTACCTCTGTTAATACTACTGCCAATTACAGACAATTAGGACATTAATGCTGCGGGTAGCTGTTTTTCTCCAACGTGCACCAGTGGCGGAGAGCAGAGAGCTATGAAAGCCAGCTGTGACAACGTTCCCATCAACCCTCCTAATAACCGTGACCTGGATCAGATCTCTCACTGGTTCCTCCAGCAGACAACCACTCTAACGTCTCTCCTCTAGGCTTGGCTGCTGCACAGAGGAATCATTATTCTGATTAAACCAACCACTCGCACAGATTTCCTAATCAGAAACATCAAACTATGATGGAGCAAAAAGGGAATCTCATGGGAAAATGTTTGGGAAGAAGCTCAGAATGGGTGAGCTGAGGTTCAGAGATGTTGGGCCTCTTCACAGAATGGTAGCTGCACTTTCCCCAACACACAGTTTGAGTCAGGAAGCAGCAGAAGATCATTTTATCATCTGCAGTGTAACATGTTAAAAGGATCCGTTTCTGTGGTTCACTTGAGTTGAAGTTATCTGGTTTTGATGTTTACTGGCTGCAGAACACATTTCACTGAGCCACATGTAAAAATGAAAACAAAGCTCCATAAATGTCAACATAAACGTGCAAAAATAATACAGAATGAAGCGAAATCAGCTTCCCCTCCCGTTCTCTGTGAACTTTGACTGGTGTTTATCTCATTGATAACAAGCCTGCATTCAAGGATGTGTGACTGTGCCTTGAAGGGACAAAAATACATCGATGCTGAATGGAGTAAATCTGAAATACTGTAAGGTAACATTTTGGTAAGATTAGATGAGTCTGTAAAAATGTAATAGGTCATTAAAGAAGCCAATGAAACAAGCTGCAGCTCCAAAATATACAGCTACAACTTCATTCCCAAAAAAGTTCAGAATCAAGTGTATATTTACAAAAAAACTGTTGTTTTGCATACTGATATTAAACTGATGGACAACAAAGCTCCACAACCAAACAGAGACAGTGAGGACTCACCTTGACACGTTTTTCCATCTTCATTGAGCTTCTGTCCAGGAGGACACCTGCAGTAGAAACTTCCGATGGTGTTACAGCAGAGAGCCTCACAGCCTCCATTGGTCTCCTCGCATTCATTAACATCTGCCGGGGAAAAGAGGACAAAGTTAACCCTGAAGTTATTACAACCAAAAGCAGAAATTAGAAGGAACGAAGAAATGTTGCGGTAAAACAATCAAACATGTTTAATCAGCTTCGTGTCTTGGTGAACATTGAGATTTTTTTTGGGCAGCACAGGCTACGGAAAAATGCCTCTTCCTTTTCATGTCATTATGATTAAGTTTCAAATGTTTTCCATGAATTTAGCTTTTAAAAATGTGGAAAGTGGGAATGACTGCAGGAAACTGTGTGCACCATTTCCAACCCAAAAAAATTGTCTCCTTAATGCTTACCGAAAAGGGAAAAATATAAAACATATCCAAACCGGAATCAAAACATAGCAGGAAATAATTGAGTGAAATATGCAGCAGCAACTCGCACCAACATGAGGCAGAACTGACATTTATCAATCATGCTGAACCTCCAAAACACTTCCACAAGAAGTTTCTCCATCTCATTTCCATCAGCTAAATATGCTGCCAAAGCTGTCAGCAGCCGAACCAGATACAATCTTTCCCTTCAGTTCCCAAACTGCACATAATGACTCGGGTCAGATACGGGCGCTGACAGTTCACCATACACCATCATCTGAGCTGCAGAGCGTCTGCGTAATGAGGAGATATTGGAATTGAAAATAAAAAGGGGTGATGTTTTACAGGTTGTTCATTTTTAAGCTGCAGTTTCGAGACACGTTGCCTGCATTAATGTTAGATTCTGTTCATATGGGGGTTTGTCGGGAGAGATTATGCTCACAGCGCAGTTTCAGACTTGATGACATTAGGCTGTTTCTCTTGCCATGCCAGCAGAAGGAATCTTGGACTGAAAACTGAAAGCCGTGGAGAAAATTAGGACGGAGCATTCACTTGGCACTAAACAGCTTGTAAACTTTCTCCATGTCCATAAAAGAGGAGAGTTACTGTACGGAGGACGAGTACGAACGCAAAGAAAATTGCTTTATAGAACATTTTCCCCCCTCAAGCAGATTTCGGTGCGTTGCGATGCCAGCGTTTAACCAGCCAATTAAACTATTTCCCTCTCAGTTTACAACATCTGGAAATGTTCACACCACAAAACACTGCACTCTTTCTATTGCCAAGTGTTTAAACTGTCCTAAAACCTAAACGGCACACAACATGTAATAAAATGTTGCCTTTCACATCAAGAATGTATTTTATGAAACTATAGAACTTAATTCTACATCAATTTAGCCCTCCAATCCTTTCGCATGACTAGATGAGTTGCAGCTAAAGATTCAGTTCGGGATGCTCCCTGATTTTTATCTGGGCATTACATCACACGAGTGTATTTAATGAGTCTGGGTGCTGGGGTGAGATGGAGTGCCTGCCTTTTGGTGCAGTTCAGTTAACTTGCTCTGAGTTTGAGGAAAACTATGCAGAAACAACGGGACTAAAGCAGACAAGTGATGGTGACCTGGAGTCAAGGGCAGGATTAAACCCCCTGGAGGATCACGGGTGTGTTCATGTGTGAGTACGACGTCCACCTCCCCCTCTCCCCCCCTGAGGCCACACACCTGTGTGTCTGCCTGAGCAGAGGTCTGACCAGGGTCAGTGTCATGCTCATCATTCTCAGAGTCCTTCTGCCCAATAAGCATGCAGGAATGTTGACCTGCTACAGGTCAGAATATGACATGCAACATTGGAAACTGAACATTTAGGATTTTTGTCATTTTCTCCAATCAGGTATAAAGTTGAGCCAAAGTTGTGTTTAGATGCAGAAGAAACTCATTAGAGGAAAATCATGCACAGGCTTTATGTTTTCCATATGGAAATGAACCTTTGTTTTGTGCTTTTAGGACGTTTTTATCGTATTACTATCTGACATTATATTGTCTTCAGTTACATTGTTATTTCCTTTTACAATAAGGACCACATTGGAAATCAATGAATGCTTTCACGACTGTGCCAATGCAAATAAATAAAAAGAAACAGATTCCTGCACTCTTCTCAAGACTGGAGACATGCCGACTGCCATCTACTGAAGCAATAAACTGAATATGGACAATACCTCATACAACCCCACATCAGAAAGTTGAAACTGTCCCTTTAAAATGTTGTTATAACATAATATTTCCTATCACTATATCTCTCTGCTACACAACGGTCAATAAAAGATATTTCAAAACAAATATTTTCTCTGAATGTTAAACTCAGTGACCTCTGCAGACATGAGTGACTCTGGGGGTTGCACCTTCACCTGACTCCAGGGGGCATTGTACTTTACGTCACCCTCACTCATCCATCAATCCGTCAGCAGGCTGAACCTCCAGCAGAGTGATCAGACGGATCTAAAGGAGCGAAACAAGAGCTGCAGTCTCTGTTTTAAGTTCGACCCCCTTCCTCCGAACATCAGATCACCACCGTTTCTTCTGCCTGACCTGAGCCTCCGGGGGGGGTCTGTGTGCACGTTCTCCAAAAAAAGATCAGATGCTGGAACCATAGTGTGTCTGCAGCCTGAGTTTTGCCCCAGGTCAGGGTCAAAGGCCAAAGCTCAGGGTCAAACTCATGCCGCACACTCACATGGGACTGTTTCACCATGTGCAGGATGTTCACATGTATAATATATGTGGCACAAGAGTCCACTTGGTAAACAGTAAACAAACATGAGGATTTCCTTTAGGAAAAGTTATCAATTAAACATTGTTCACAGTGACCAGTTCATGAAGAGCAAGCATTTTGTTGAAATAAACATTTGTGTGAAATGTACTGCAGAAATTTTTTATTATCAATTCATGCAATGTCTTCATTATTATTTTGAGTGATATGTTAAAGGCATTGTTCCACATTTTGGAAAATACACTTACTCACTTTCTAGCTGAGATAACTTTAATGTGCAATGCGGGTATGGACAAGTCAGAAATACCCTTGAAAAAACATGAACTAATCTAATGACTAATCATTTCAGCACTAAAGGAGTCTTTGTTAATACCCTGTCAGGAAGGCATTTACTTAACTGCGCACTAATTTTGCAAGCTGCAGTTGGTGGTTTTGTATTTTATTGGAGAGGATTTAGGGTTTCCTGGAGTGCAAGACTGGTTACATCATTTCCAAAAACAAAACAAAAAGCAGAGCATTAACCTTCACGAGAAGAACAGCGATGCAGTTTCACAGAGCTAATGTCTTATACAGTATTTACTAGGTGTATGACAATTGTTCAGGCAGTAACCTGCTGACTAAATTGATCACAAAAAGTTCATGTTGGAAACAGTGAAAGTGTCTCTAATATTCTGTCATCCTCTCGTATGTACGCAGGTGGAGTTTCTGTGCATTGTTCTAATAGGATAACAAATCCTGTGCCAACCTGCTCAGTGCTGTTATGTCTTCTTGCAAGTTAAAATAGAAAATAAACTTGGATAACGTGTATTTGCAGTGGACACTCTGTTCCAAAGCAATCAGGTAAAGAATTAAAAACAAAAAAAACTTTTGATAGGGAAACTAAAACTCTTGATTGTGTTTCTGCAGTTCAGCTGCAGCAACGCTCTGGTTTACATTCCTCGGCTGTATTGTGTGACTTCCTGCGATAAGGACGACAGCCACTGCTCCCAGGACGACGGGGGCCAATGTCTCGGCAGACCACGAGGGGCCAACACAAACCACCAGACCTCTGATATTATCTCAGGGGGGTCATGAGCCGGAAAATTGCAGTATTCATCGAGGGATCAGGAGGGGAGGGGACGCCGAGGATAGCCCGACCCGTTTCCTTTTAGGGCCCTGATCTAAAAGCCTGCTGGAGTGATAATGTTCATTCCCTGCCGTCCTCACAGCTGCTTCCATTTACCAGGTGCTATAAAGACACGGACCGGCTCGAGGTTTCACTCAGACGAGGATTTCTCTGCGTCTGACCTGCACATGTGAGAGCAGGACGGTTCATGACAGCATCTCGTCTGACTAACAAACCCTCCGTCTATGAACTGGAGCTGACAGTTTACTTCACACTCTTTCACAGGAAACTCATCGTCACCTTTGACCTCCAGTTATAGTGACCCTTAAAATGTTTTTTAAAGGGTCTTTTCAAGGGTCAGTTATACTTGTCGGTTTAAAGACTTTTCTATTGCCACAGCCTTTTATTCAATTTGGGACTATTTGTAATTTTATTTACTTTGTAATCTGCTTTATAATGCTTTACCTAATTTTTTTTACCTTTTATTGTATTTTAACTCCAATCCTTACTTACTACTTTTTTTTTTAATTAGAGCTCGATTTTTATGGATTTTTTTAAGTGATTACCAATATGGAGGTTGATATTGTAAATTATTTAGCTGGCCTATGTGCATTTCTGCATATCAGGTACTCTGTTGATGAAAGAGGTTGTGGTAAATGAAAAATGTCTACTCCTCAAGAGAAGGCACAGTGTGTATCGTGTTTAATTGAAACTTCTTTCTGTGGGGTTATGTTAAAGATCTCGTGTATGTAACAAAGATATAGAACATCACTGACCTACAGCCAAAGATCACTGATGTGACCATTGATGAGGCTCTGCTGCAGCCGGCATGAAATCGAGAACCGTCTTGATGTGCTTCATGCATTTCGTGTTCATTTGCTTTCATTCGGACACGTATAATCATACAGATGGATAGTGAGATGTCTGAGCTTTGAGGGTTTTAAAGGTGCTGTACAAATTAACATGCTTTGCTTTTGTAGAGGACACGTTTTCTTTATCTTTCCGTCACGCAGCTTCACATGGCTACCTGGCAGACGCTCAAATCAAACAGATGAACTGGTGAAATATGCTCACTGAGGACCACAAAAGTTATTATAAGAGTTATTTAATGGACCCCATAACTCCTGGTGGATTTCACATGGCTATTCTTCCTGGAGTCAGATATCATAAGAATCCCAAAGATACCTTTAAAATGTTTTATCCAAGCATTACCTCTGCGGTTCGGGTCATTGTGTAAGTACTCGAGCTCTAAGGTTTCATTGTAATGTGTTTCTGCCAGACTACCGTCTCTGTGCTGTGTAACATTTACAGGTAGACTGAAGGCAAACGAGAGCAGATAGAGAAGTCTGCTCACTTCACACACCAGGCGTGATCGGATGAAGTGAATAATGACATTTAGTGCATTACTCTTACACTGCAAGTCTAAATAAACAAGTAAATAAATTAAATATAGGAAATAAACAGGTATGGCATGTTTAAATGCTACTTCAGGAGGCAAAGCTTTAGAGGGTTAATGACAACACTGGTCAGAGGATCCTCAGACGAGATATAAAATACATTTAAAACCAGTGGTGGAATGTGATGAAGTGCATTTTCAAGTACTGTACTTCAAGTTCATGTGTGATGTACTTGTACTTGACTCAAGTCATTTCAAGACACCTTCTACTTCATATCAGAGGGAAATATTGTATTCTTTTGCTTCACTACATTTTTTTTTTTTTACAGTTTTAGTGACAAACTACTTGACAAATTACAATTGATGCAAAAAAATGTTTTATGTTTTGTTCTACAGCTGAAACAATTAGCTGATACATCAATTAGCTGATTTGCAGAAAATTAATTGGGGACTTTTTGGATAAATGTTTAAGTCATTCCATTTTTAATGATAAATTTAAAGATACAGCAGGCAATAATTCAACGGGCTGTGATTTGATGCAGAATAACACAAGCTGGATGTATTTATTTCCTTCTCCTCTGTGAGGCATCAGCTCAAGTTCAACATTGCCCCCTGCTGTTTATCTCCCGCTGCATCAATAACAGCCCAGATGTGCTGCTGGATGTTTATCAAGTTGACACTATGTGATTCTGCTCTGCTCTCATTCATCATGAAACTAAAACACAGCTGCCACAATATAATAATTCAAAGTCAAAGAGGACCACACTTTAGTTGTCAGAGTGCCGGCTCTGGTAAAACATCTTGCAGTCCGTTCACCGCACTGACTTACAGCAGAAAACTATGTATGCTGTATTAAGCATCCAATCACTTCCACCCCTGATCTGATTTCATTCATTCACGTTCCAGTTTGGGGTCCGGGTTTCCTCCTGAAGGCCTGTAATTGTGGCCAGTGTGGCAGCTGAGTTGTTGTTAAGTGGCACTGTCATTCGGACGTGGTGGGACTTTCCTGAAACCAAGTTAAAAATTGTCCCCCCTTAATGACATAAAACCAACCACACAGACCTTTATGATGTAAACCCACTGATGTTTAGGACGCCTGCACCGCCTTTCACAAACCTCCAAAGTTTCCATGAAGTCATTACCAATCCGTCTCAAGTTTGGAGTTGAAAGTCTTACCATGTAGTAAAGGGTATTACAGTATAGGCATAGAAATGTGCTTCCACTTTTTAAAAAAAAATATAAACCAGAAGGCACACGGCTGAGCTGCTGTATAGGTTCCTAATAACTAATACTGTATTAAAGTCAATAACAACACATTTTAAAAAGCACTTAGCCCACCCAAATGAATGGGAGTACAGGTGTTTTTAGCACACCACCAGATCTGGTTTGAATCTGGCATTATATTATTGTAAATTGAACATAATGGACTCTTGGTTGGTGGAAAAAAAAAAGACAGCTGATGATGTGACATTTGGCTCAAAAGATATTGTCAGGGGCATTTTCCACTGTTGTCTGATGATTTATAGACCAATAGATTAATCAAATATTCCAGGAAATAATCAGAATTGAATTGATTAATTGCTACATTAACAAACTAATACCCTACAATGTCTTAAGGTGCTTTATTCACAGGTGTATCAGGCAATTGAAAGAAAGCGACTACCACAACAAACTTTAATTGAATGTTTCTTATAAGAAAAACTAAACTCTGCTTATTAGCCTTTTTAAACGGTTCCATTTAGTTTTTATACACTCCTTCTTGAGGCATGTGTTGACAAGAAGCCACAGACAGGCAGCAGACTGCTGAGGCTGTCTGACTCCTGGGTAAAAATATCAATCAAGCGACTTTGTGCAGCTTATTACCCACCCCGCTGCGCCTTAACTTCTATTATTTGTTCATGTTTGACCACAAGGGATTTGTGTGCCACATCAGACACTAAATCCAGTTTTTGAGTTTGTTTAGTGAAGATTCTGCTCCACTGAGTCCTAAACTCTTCTAATCCCTGTTTTGATGATCCAATTCACTGCACTGCAAGGTGAGTCTGCAAGTGTGTGTGCTTCATATGCACATATTTGTGTGTAAATAGATACCCATCATTTACATCCAGCTTCTCACTCCTGTAAGTTTCATGTTTCCCTCGTCTTCTCTACAGCCGACTGAGACTGCAGCGACTTCCCACACATGCAGCTCAAACCGCAAACTGCAAATCTAATGTGCTCCACATCCCATAGTTTGTCTGTGTACTGCAGCTGCTAGTGTTGCATGCAGTGTGCATACAATTAGGCCATGCTACTTCTTCATAACATTGTGACCTGAACCTTCTGGCTCATGTATATATGCAGATTGCAAACATGGCTGCTTTGCATACTGCAAAATGAGACCAGATGCAGTCGGACATCCTGGTATTTTTTTGGTATTCTGCATTGCATGCTTTGTATTTGGACATACTTAAGGCCTTTCCTTGATTCCCAGTTTACTTCCTTAAGGTCTTAGTCATGGAAGATGCGAGTGGGAGCCAAGGCAACAGGCTTTTAACTAAAGGAGGCGTCCTCACCTCAGAGGTGCCATTTTAAAGCAATGTCGATTAATATGACATGTGGCACAGGTGCATCATGTGTATATTCTTGCACCGAAATTATATGTGTTAAATGCATTTGCGGTTCTATTTAATTACTTACTTAAAAACTAAAAAACTTAAACTTAAACTAAAAACTTATTTTTTAGAGCTGTTTGCCCTATCAAACAATACATTTTCCCTCTAACAAATAAAAAAAAAACAACCACAGTATAATTTACAAGATATCCATTTAACTTTTAATTCTATTTTAAATCTTTTTTATTACAACCTTAAGTCCCCCTGGTGTATCTGTAATCTCACGTTTAATACAGGGTTTTAAACTAAAGCGTCACGGCTGCTGAAAAGCTTTCCACAAGGACACAGCAGTGTGTTCTTGCTTATAGCTCCCCAGGCGAGCCTTCGCTCTCTTCTCAAGACGCATTTGGGAATTAAATTGGGACGTCCTTCAAGATAGATCGCTAAGATTGATTTCTGGGTCACAAGTTGGAGGGGAACGAGTGTTGTGCGCTGGTAGAGACAATCCCAAATACCTTCCACAGGACTGTTTTGACTGGAATAATTTTGATGGAAGGTTTCTGTCAGAACAATAAATCTTGGGAACGCTTTGTCGCCTGTGGACAGTCAAAGGTTTCTAACTTCTGTCAATCATTTTTACAGATAGTAAAAGTCACAGACCGCAACATGGGGAAAAAGTAGGTCAGCTGTATGTACCTATATGTCTCCAGAATAACATTTTATGATCTACACAGATGAACAGGAGGAACAAATACCTGGTGGACCTCAGGGCATTGCCCTCTGACCCTTTGCGTGTGCTCTATATGTGCTCTACCTGTTGGGACGCGTCTTTTCCAACTTTGACCCTGGAGTTTTGAGCGCCTGGGACAACACATGGAGGCCAGTAGGAATCCAAAAATTACTTGTTGTGGTTTCCAGCCTGTCTCCCTCTCGGTCGCGTGTGTGAGCTATGCTGCTGTGGTATGTGCAGGGCTGTAGCGGGCGGAAAGTTGCTCGGAGCGTTTTACCTGCCGGGCAAAAGGTGGCAGATACATGACAGACTATCATGCTCAAGGTGTACGGGAGAATAAACATAGGGGCTCCGATTATTGCTTCACGTGTTGAAGTGTCACACTACATGGTTTCACAGTTGTTCAAAGTCGAAAGGAAAAGCAGTCAAACACACAACCCCCTGGCTACATCTGATTCAGAGGCGATGGGCTCTGTTTTCATGGCAGAGCACAAACCAGCTCAAGCAGCGATAGGACGCGGTTGTATTTTCTTGACCTTGAAATAAGTTTGTCCACGTTTTTGGTGTTTTCATTCCCAGCGTGGCACAAAGTCAGGAAGACAGCCGCAACAAGCAGGAGCCTCTCACAGATGAGGCAGTATACAGCCTGAAATCAGGTCTGTTTTTAATGCGGCGTTTGACCAGAGAGCTCCACTAAGATCAGTGGTTCCACAACCATTCTTAGCTTGATGGGATGATTAACAACAAGTCAAGTCTAGATTCAGATGACTCACATCTGTCATCAAAGGTTACATATTTTTCTTTTATAATTATAATTTTAGTGACCACCATCAGACTTAATTTATTATAAATGCTTGAAGATCTATTTAAAATTTTACATGAAAAACAAAAACAAAGCAGTCATCAGCATTTTGGTGAGTGGGAGGGGAGGTGGACAGCAGAGATCATGTTCAGGTCCTGTTGTTTGAAGCCTGACACTGTTTTTTTTTTACCTCACCCTAACCAAGCAGATTTTGGTGCCTTACCTTGACCAAGTGTTTAAAACAGTGATCACCACTTGTTTACAAGAGAAATGTAAAATGCTCTGATTTATTCTGACAGGGGAAAAAAGCAAAAAACAACTTAATAAAAAGTTATTTTCAACCCAAACATGTTGATTGTTTTAAGACCTATAAGATTCATCTTGTGAAAGTGGAGAACACCGAATTCACACGCGGCCAAAAGGCAGCTTTATTAATGATTCACCATCCACGGTTCATTCATCAGCTGAGTGGTAACGTGCAGTCATATGTATTAAAGATGTTTACTGAGCTTCAGGTTCTTTCACCTCGGCCTGTGTTGCAGCCCTGCTCTTCATTATAACTAACAGGCTTCTGCAGTTCTGGCAAAGATCATTTGTGAGGGAAGAAACTTGACTGTTTCCATAGCAACATCTCTATCAGAGAGATGCGTCTTCTCCTTAGCTGATCACTTCACGTCAATTTGGAGCCCTATTCTCTGAAATTAACTTTCAAGTCCAGCATATCAATAAAGCTGATCTACTACAGAGTTTCATGTCTGATTTAAAAGGCAACTCTAACTGCTCTGGAAACATTTAATTAATGATGTGTATCATCTGCTGCTATGTAAGACACCATATGGACTCCGTATCCCCATACACTATATGTTAAAGGTCTCAGACCAAGGCCAAATAAACTTGATTGCCATCCCTAATATTCATTAGACATCAAACTCTGCTGCTACTCTTATGAAAACACTATGTACTGCAGGAGCTCTTTCCACCCTCCAAAACTCATCCTTAAGTCCAGAATTTGGAATGCTGTTTTGACAAAAATGCAATGGTAACTTTTGTGTTATTTAAGAGACGAGACAAGTTTGAAGTAATGTGACTTTTGCAAGAATGCCAGTAAAGATTTTCTACCGAGACAGGCTAAAATAACACAGAGCCATATGACAGAAATGGGAATAAAACTGTCTGATTTTTAAGAAAAACTGCCTTGAAATGTGAAAGGCAACTGACCTTGTCTCATTACATTTCTGTCAGATTATCATTTGCTTCTTACACCTCACGAAACATCAGTAAGACGCTGGCTGTGCATTGAAGGGGAGTGCACTGTTGGATGAACGCTCCCCAGGGCGAAGTGGCTTCCATATGGAGATAATACACAACAGAGGAGATAATGTTGTAGGTGGAGGGAAAACAGAGATTAGAAGTGAAGTGTTTGGCTCAGTGGAATACACAAGGAGCCGATAAGGGGGAACAAAGGCAGCCGAGGCAGATTTAGTGAAGATATTGAAGTATCAGAGCAGCAAACAGGTCGGGGCCATGAGGAGAATCGGGACACCACTGGCAGATGAAGGGATCCGTCCACGCTGATTATTCCTCTAATTGTATTTTGCAAACTCTTGTCACTGCCAATTTACACAAACTTGAAGCCCTCGCCCCCAGCGTGACCAGCAGCGACCTTTCATCAGGAATGCTGTAAAGAGCCTAATGAGACTGGGTGGGAGCCCAGACTCGGCACAATTACGGGAGATTAGGGTGCTGCGCAGGATGCAATGGCAGGTAGGTGGGCAATGATGCACCCCACCCTTGGATTGCAAAACACTCCCTTTCATTAGAGGAGCCTTTCCTGACTTCACAGGAACAGCACTGAGCTCGTTCTCATGGTTAAACCTATATATCCCAGTGTTTCAGGAGGGACAGCAGACATGGGAACAGGGAGGACTGGTTCAATCTAAGGAACCATGCCTTTGTCTACAAGTGATTGCAAATAATTCCTGCTAAAGAGAAAAATAATCCATAATCAATGCCATTGCTAGTTTTATCTTTTCCAGTTTGGATGGCTTGCCTTTTCTTACTGCATGCTTCGCTCTCTCACTAAAGGGGTAATGAAACAAAGAGGACTTCCGCACAACAAGGTGCAGAATGTGTGAGAAAACAGTTGCTGGGAGCTTCTGGCTCCTACATCTCCATGGCCTCCTTCACTTCAGCTGCTCTGGAAGTCACGCTATGCTGACCGCTAACAATACTCAAAGAACGGGATTAAACCTTCAAATGGCGAAAAACAGAAAACACGTCAGTGACCCTGTGAAAGGTCCATTTAATGTCCAATTTACGGCAACAAAAAAAGCTAAACATCATTCACACTGAAGTTATGAAAAGCAAGATTATGTCACCACCTGACCCCGTTTGTGGCTCCCATTACAACATTTTTCACATTCTGGGTTTTTAAGGTTAGAACCTAACGTCGTAATTCTCCCAGAGTAAAGTCAAAAAGCAGACTTCAACCTGTTCACAGCTATTTCAGCTGTAGCCTGTTAAACCCATCAGAGAGGAAAAGGGAAACCCGGAGAGTGATTTAGGCTGTTTGTGTTCTTTCTAGACGTTTACTATCCCATTATCAGCCATTTGACTTTTACAACTTTTACTCTCCCACTTAAAAAATGCTCTAAAAGAGTAACAGCCAGATTTTGAGCAGATGAAACTAATGTGTTGATCATTACACAACAGTTATACAACCTGATGCCCTGATGTCCAACAGCCTTTGACCTCTCAGCGGAGGATGGACTCACCAATCATGGGTGACGAACTGCTGCAGCTGGCCGCCTCACAGCTTTACAGTCTTTCATGTTCATATTAAGCTCTGTGTAGCTGACCAAACTGACAACACAATTGTGTGAATTATGGCCGAGGGTTAGAAAACAGGAAAAGATTAAGGTGCGATATTCCTGGAATCCTTTCTGTGATTAAGCTGCCAGCAGTTACAGTGGATTTGAACTGGTCCCAGCTAGTTTGTGATTGAATTGTCCGGTTAGTGAGTTTAAAAAAAGTATGGTACTTTAACTGTCAATCAATACCTAATTTTTTATGGATATGTTTCCAATTTTCTCTACTGGCCTATTGAACAAGCTCCTGGATTTTAAATTTTGGCACTAAATGTTAGTTCCATCTGGCCAAGCAGATGTGACGTTGCATCAAAACAAAGACGACCTCAACAAAAGCGAACATAACCCCCATTTTACGACGGCGTCGGCATCAATCAAAACCAGTTTTTCTACCCACTACTTTGAGAAAGAGAAATGATAAAGAATGCTTGTGAGAAAAACAAAGAAGTCCAGCCCCTGACAGGAGTCAATGGTCGGAAAGAAAAAGATGGACCAATAGATTCGTCTGGCAGAATTTGGGATCAAACATACAGCCAGAAAATGCAGGGACATTTTTTTTTTTTAACAGATTATGAAAGAGCAAAATAAAGGATCACAATGTTCTCAGTATAGAGCAAAGTGAAAAACTGCGAGTGGTTCAAGCTGCTACCAGAGATATCAGACACAAAAAACAAGATGTTGCAGATTAATGTATCTGCAGCTTACAGGATCATACAATTCCAACACTTTTTTCTTGCGACTGGGCAGAAATGCAAGGACAAGCTAGTATCAAAGCCTTGCAATGAATCTGAAAAGGTCAGGTTAGGAAAAGCTTCAGATTACAGGTTGTTAAAATCCTGGACTGGAAAATAGATCCACAGCTAGAGTCACATTCTTTGAGGCTGACATGAAGATATTCACGTTTGGATCGTTTCCACCTCCTCTTCTCCGTGGACCACTTTCCAAAACAACAAAAAGGTATATTCAAAGAAGTCCACATAAAAATGATAAGCCTCACTGGTTAACCATCATGAAGGGGTCACATATTCAATGCTGAGGCAAGGAAACGGTTCAATCTGCAGCTATAAAGGACCGGGGGATGCATGTGTGTTTCATTTTGGGGCACTTAGTCACCAAAGTGCTCAGCTCGCTCTGCATGGAGGTTTCTCAAATGTTTTTCTTGATCCGAAGTAAAAACCATTCAACGGGACTCAGAGTGCACTGATTTATTTTTACAGTGAGGAAGGTCTCAAGGCCGCCATACTGAAAGCACCTCTCCAGCCACATTCCTAAACAGTCCTGAACATGAAGGGAGCAGATACACTATATGTTTAGCCAAAGACAAACTAAGAGCGTTACCTCGCTAATCATCTGACAGTCTAACTTTTACCCTTGCAGGAGCGAGGAGCATGTGTGAAATGGTTTAACCACACGGTAAAGGGATGGTCTCTTTTACAACATGGCCCCATGTAGACCTGCATCCTTTAAACATGACAGATACCATCTGGGACACTGCTGCTGCCTCCTGTCACTGTCAGTCTCTACATGGCTTGACGAGCAGCAGTGATGATGGCAGTTAGCCCACATTTTCAAATAGGGTTAGATGTCGCATAGCCTTCCTGCTGTTCATTACTCTAAAATGGCACAGACTGGGTCCACATGCTGGTTTGACCTTTGACCTCTCTGCTCCCCTGCAATCCTTAGTGCGCCAAAAGCCACTACGGGCACATAAATCAGCTTAACGAAGCACACAGAAATATTATTATCGCACACAAGACAAAGAGATGAGTAAACCACACATCACTGCATGTTGCATTCAAACATTAACATTTCAACAGTACTTCTCACCAACATGACACTAATGTGTTAACTGGGATTTGACATCTGGGTGGAACTAACCACCCACATTTTTGGTCACATTTGGCCTTCATCTGCCTCAGTGGTTACCAAGACTAAGAAGGAATAAACCTTGCATGCCTAGCACACATGTACAAAGAAAGAAAAAAATAAGTAAACGGGGAAAAAAATTTAAACAAAAATGGCCCAGTTATAGAACTCCCTTCACGGCCTGCTTTGAGGGCATATACCACGTCTATATGTGTGTGAGGTGAGAGGAGGGGTGACAAAAAGCACGTTACAACAGGCCACCAGCCTGTTAGTGTGAGAAAAAGCCACTATTTAACTTTAAGTAATTGCAGAGTAGGACAGCTATTAGAGGAACTGCAAAGAGCAACATCTGAAATTACCCTCGCTGACTGCAGCTGTACACGCAAAATCATCCCTAAAAAACACTGAAGCACATACTTTCAGACACATGGCAACTTTCTGGGAAACTACTCCACTAAATGAAGACAGACAGTGAAAGATCGACAGCAGCAACAAGTAAAAAGACGTGATGTCAAGTGTGAGTGGTCTTATGTGTTGACCAGATCACCGTTGAAGTTTTTCCTCCGTCTTTCACTCTTACACCGACTTCTTAACAAGACGGCCCTGGATCAAGTCTGTGAACTTCAAAAGGTTCTGTGCAACTCAACAAGTGTCCTTTAACAGGACAATGAATTCCCACAATAGCTCCAGGGTTACTGTCCTGACCTTACAACCATGCTAACAAGCATGCAGCTTCACAGTGATGCTCCAACAATAGAACCAGTATACCAACAAAAAAAGAAATTAGGGACCAAATTGTATAAGTTTGACCTTATAACTTCAAATTGTTATTCATAGAACTGTAGACATGTTGACAAACCACTCATTCAAACTACATATTAATAAGCAAATGTACTACATTTTTCTTAAATCAAACAGGACAAACATTAAGTAGCTTGAACTGTTAAAACTGACACACAATTGTACTTCAGTAGAGTTACTTTCAGAAAAGTTAATTTCCACCACTGTCATTATGGAATTGTGACCCACATAACATCTTATTTAAAGGGAAATAACTCCAGACATGTTATCCTCTCTCAGGTGTTCTTTCAGGGTCAGATCTCAGTGTGTCCTCCTGTACTATTTCTCAGCACCTCGAGCACCAGACTGTGGAGGACTCGCACTGACCGCTCCACAGAAATCCTCATTATTTAGAGATTTAGTCAACTGTTTATAAGCCTAACCAAAAAAAATTCTAAAAGACATTTCAGTCACTACTTGGGTTCTAATCTTTCAGGATTACAGGAAAATACTCTGTTACTGAAAAGAATAGAGGTGCGGTCTGCGCTCTCCAAGTACTTTTCTAGTTTCATATATATTTATATTTTCATGAACTTGGAGGAAGGATGAAGCATTGACTGAGGAAGATCCCATGAAGTGAATGAATGAGTGGATTAGAATCAAAGGGTGGCTGTACAAATTATTTTCAATTTTTGTTTATACTGCAAATGGGGCATTTGTGCTACATCCGGGTGGTGTCAAAAATTTGTGTCAGAGTTATCTTTCATGTCAGACACTGTGTTTCCAATGCTCTTCGTCATCACGCAAATTCTGGAAACACTTACTAAAAAGGTTGTTTGAAACACTCAAAGATAACACGTCGTCTTTGTAGGGTCCATGCTCTTTCCACATTACAACTCAAAGCCAATGAACACACCAAAGTCAGAAGAATGACTTCCCAACCCCACAACAAAATATAAATAGCACCTATTTCGCTGGATATGCTAGCAGAGGTTATTATAAAACAGCTGCATTTTTTAGACTCAACCATAACCTTAGTGGGTGAACCCGAGTATCTCTACTGATGGCATGACAACTAACATTTGTACAGACTTAAAGCTTCAAAGACATCATGGCTGTGCCTGAGCCTGGGAGCCTGCTTTGAAGCAAACATTACAGAATAAAGATAATGATGATAGCCATCAGCAGAGGGTCTGTCTTGAGTGATGTCTAGAACAAGCTGGTCCTCCTGGCATTGCACTGACCCCAAACCCAGCCAAGATATGAGCTTACGGTTCAGAAATCGTGCGCAAAGAGCAAATAAATGAGACACAATTATTGTAACGGAGAAAGAGCTCTTTCAGTAAAAACATTTCAAAGTTTTGGGGTTTAACAACCGAAAGCCTAAGAAATGCATGTTAAACCTGTGGGAAAGGAAGAAATACCGTATTTTCTCCTATCGGGTTACGTCTATTTGGAAAAATGTTTCTCTCTGCTATCAAGGGTTTAACTTCGATATCACTGACTCCTCATTCCCTCCTCCTCTTCATATCTGTTTCACTCTTAAATTAAAGTTATTACACAATCCATCAGTTTTATGTATTTGAGATAACTCCTATTTTACCTTTCACCTCAGGACAGGACACACAAGGTAGCTTTAAAAGACATTTCAAGAGCTGGGGCGGCAAAGTTTCACGTTACAAAATCTCTCTGTCTGCTTCTCTGTTCGTCTGTCTGTCTGTTTGTCTTTGGCTGAGCCCAGATGTCAGCTGGTATGAAGACATCTGCCCTGCCAGAGGTCTAAAAGCCTTGGAAGCTCTTGATCCCAGAGGATACCACTTGTCTGCTGATGACAGGCTGGATACTGAGTACATCAGGCACCAAGTGACGAAATCCCACTGGATATAGGCAAGACAAAGAGTTTTAAAGGACTTCAGAGCGAAAACAGAGACAAAGCCTGAAACCCGTAGATACCTGGCTGCAGGAAGGGTTAGCAGTGCTGCAACAAGTTCTTTATAATCATTAAACAGGTGAAGCGAAATATGCAGTATTATCTGCAGCATTAATGATTTATATATTATAATACGCAACAATCAAAACTTAAGATTAGATTTTATTGACAGTGGCCTAGCAACAAGTCTACATCTGTCACTGAAGTAAATGACATCACCTTTTTCTACATGAGCCAGCCCACTTTTAACTAGTGAGCAGAGCAAAAAGAACAGAAGAACAAGCAAAAAATAACCCATGTTGTTACAAAAAAGCAGGACTACCTCACAGAGAACAACATGGCTAATGAAATAAGTTTTAAGGCCTTAAATAATGCTGAATATTGGCATAACGTGTGTTAATTTTGTCTTGCACCTCATAGAATTTTTGCTTATATTTGTTTTATTTGCACTCTTTCCTACAAGATGACATCAAATGTTACAACACCGACCCCAGCTTGGTTCAAAGCGCTGCAGTTAGAAAGTGATTTACACATAGATATATCTTCAAATGTCTCCATCCATCATGTCACATTCTACAACCATGAAATTATCTATTCTACTGTATGATAGTATCATGGTTTGAAAAGTGTGAAGCTGGAGCATGTGACCCATTCAAAGTGGGATTTATTGTCTCTGAAATGAGTAGAAGAGCCTACAGGCACCCGTTCTCACTTTACTACAAAGTAAAAGGCACTAATACAAAAAAACAGTAATTATTGTCTTACACATCACTGAGGCACAATGCTACTAAAAAGCAAAACAGATGACAGCTTCAGACAACTATTGAGAGCAGGGTGCTAATTGGCCCCTTTGAATGCATAAACACACCATTTGCTGTACACAAATACAGACGCGCCACATGAAAGCGCTCTGAGGGGGTTTCACCACATGCGACCGCAGAGGAATGCTTACATTGCCATCTGAAGTGATTAAATGATGAGTGAATCTGTGCGGCTCCACGCACTCGCCCTCAGCCACATCCTCCACTGTGGCTTCAGCTTTTCGTAAACATGACGAGAGAACAAGCGCAGACTGACAGTTGTGTGCAGCATGTGGGCCGCAGCAGTATATCTGAATTATCACAGCAGCTCGTCTGCGCGTAGAGGTTATTTATCTGGAGCTCAAGAATGTGACAGAGTTACAACAAAATGGTATTTGCCTAACCACCACAGAGTGTTCTTCATAATGGCTGAACTATATATCAGAGCCGTCACTCAGTTAAAAGAGTCATTCATTAGCAGTGATGTTATTGCTCTTTCTCCAATGAGCCACTTGGTACTCAGCCTGCAGCTTATTCTCTTCGCCCTCAGGACTCTTGACACTGAGGTGACCTGTGTTCGGCACATGCAGGACCCCGAGAAAGGGACAGCTGTGGGGGTATTCCTGCCTGTGTCCGACTCTGATAATCCCTAATGTTACCCCCGCTCAGGCGGAGTCACTGACGGCCCTGCATCCTCCATTCTATGTCAATCACAGGGCAATATAACTGCCACATAGTTTACGGACTGATAGCCTCCAATAGAGAGAGGGACAGGGTGTGGGGGTCTGCAGCACAGCCCTCCATCAGCAAAGGCCCCAAGGTGCCCATTGATGACAGCTATCATTCACAATGCAGAACAATGCTGGCAGGGCTAAATGTGAAGGGGGGCAGTAGATGTCTGCACTGATATTAAACAGTGCAGCTCAGGGGCCGCCTGAGAGCAAAACGGAAAGAGATGGGACCTTGTATATATGAAAGTAGTAGATTGAACATCAAAACTAAAAGTCAAAAACTGACTGATTGGACAACAACAACATACATATTAGCCATAACTAATCACTGCAATTCTGTTTATTATAAAGATACCAAAGAAAATAAGTAATTGTTCATGTAATTGAATAGATCATTTATAGTTTTAATACTTTACATAGAAAAGGCAGATCATTTTGCAATAGACTGCTACAGAGTACAGCAGGGGCATTATATCCCATACTAGCCCGCTCCTCCCTCTCCTTATGAGCCCTTTTGCAACATTATATAACATTTATATAATAATTTCCTGTAAATCTATATTGCAAATTTAAATGAACGCTGATCAACATCAGATTCGGCACATGGCTTCAATCTTCTCACAGAGAAGCTCCACTAGGCCCATCAGGACCTGCTTCACAAAGGCAACCAAGCAGCACCTCAGAGTGCATGTGTGTTCAGGGATAAACTGTCATTATGATTAAGTCTTTCATTCAAGCATGAAGTAATCAGAAGTAAGCCAGGTCAGCTTAGCTTCCACAGAGAGCTCTGATCATATAGAGGGGCTGTCACTGCTGCAAGTCCCAAGGCTTGATCATGTGTCCTATAATAGCCAACGAGGAGGTGAAGGTATAGCTAAAAGGTGTCATGAAGCTAAAAGTCATGTGCGGATGAAATGGTTAGTAAGTTACAGATGAACTTGGAGCCCATGTGTGCTGACCACAGAGCGTTAAGTCAGGTGAGACCTTTGTAGCAAAAGGAGACCAGGATTTTCTGTTGTCACCGCAGTTTGAACCGGACTTATGCAACAAAGCCTGTCGTGTCTAGGAGCGCCTAATTTAAGCGAGAGATGGAAGATTCTGGTAAAAAACTTGACACTAAGAGGAATTTCCTGTCGTGTGGTGTTATCAGAAAAACAACAGAATCCTCGACTGTTTTACTTCAACAGCTTAAATTCAACAATGGAGTTGCTGATAAAATACTTGGGCTGCTGGTGAAGAAGCCAACTGCTGATGTGGGAGATTCTCCTGCACTAAAAGAAAGGCGATCACTCAGACAGAGTTCAGCGGGAGGCTTGGAGAGCAGACTGAAATGGATCAGAACTGTAGGCTGCAGCAAAGAGCCAACACGGTGTTTTTAATTAAATGGCAAGCTGCTACCAGTTTCAATGCATCTGTGAAGGTTTTTCAGGAATTCTTACTTTTACTGTAATTGCATATAACATCCACTGTAGTTCCTACATAATTCCCTAAATAAAAACAATATAAAACGTTTGATTCTTATTCCCTAATACCTAAAATTTGGACATAGAAGCAGAAAACAAAGGAAAAGAAGAGAAGAAAAGTCATTGTGAAGGTGAGACATGGCGAGGCTGTTTCTACTCACCATACTGGCAGCTGGGTCCGTTGAACCCTGCAGGACAGTCGCAGAGCTGGGTGGATCCCTCCCGACAGTGGCCCCCGTTGAAGCACACACCATAGCTGCACACCGCTGCACATGTGGATGAGGACGACAGGTTGGTAGAAAAAGAGGAAAAACAGAAAAAAAAATAGTAAGTGAAGCGCGCACACCTGGCTGATGTCATGAGATGTCAACATGTTTCGTTTCAAACGCTGACCTCTTTCTATCAAAGCCTTATCATCGGCCTGTTCACTCCTGACTAAAAGAGGAACCTTGATTCTCCTCCATTCACACTAACCAATGTGAGAGGAATCCACCATTTGGCCCTCTCTGAGCTGAGGCATAGGCTATTGGCCAAGAGAAAGACACTTTTAAACAGTCTTATTCTGTGAAATTAAGTTTAGGAGTTATACAAGCTGTTGCCACTAGTCACGTTAAATGGAAATGGCCCTCTATCGCTCAGTATGAAAGCATTACCTGAGGCTGATCTTGATTGATTAAAGTTCCCATATCGTAAAAAGTAAGACTTCACTGTCTTTTTGTTCATTCTCTGGCTGCAATGAAAGTACAGAAACATTGACATTGGCAGTTAAAAAGCAACAATTTGCTACTATTTTACCTTAAACAGCTTAATAATCATACTGATGCTACACTGACTTGTAATAGGGAGAATAGCCATTACGTTTCTGCACCTGGAAGTCCTGTTCCTGCACTGTGTGACTCAGCCTGAAGTGCATTTCACTTTGAAACTGTAGGAGTGCTAAATTGCAAAAACAATTTCAAAAAAGAATTCTGAGCATTTCAGACAGAGGTCAGTAGGACATAAAAAGCAAGAATGGAAACATGTCCTATGAGAAACATAAAACACAAGTACGAACCTGAAAATGAGAATATGTGTCCCCTTAAATTGATCATTGTCACAAGCAGTGATCATACAGATGTGCATGGGTGAGTTACAGGATAAAATCAGAGAGCCAGAGGGCGGGCGTGGCTCATCCATCTTTTGGAGCCCGCGGCCTTGCGTCCATAAATCCCTGAGAGTCAAACCACTCGTGCTCGTTTGGACGGGAAATTCAAAGAATCCAGGACGAATAAACTAGGTAGCTCTGAACATGTGAATCCACCTCAGAGGTGCAGCATCACATTCCCTACACTAACACACGCTTATCAATCATGACAGTCCTTCACATAAAAATGTGTGTGTGTCCACATAGAGTACATGTGTGCTGCCTGTATGCTTATCTGATGTGGGTCGAGGCTAATATCCCTGTGATGTAGGACACAGCTGTTTAAGCCTGGCCTCTTGTTTGCTCTCTCCTGAGCTGAGGACAGCGCTTAGTGATGACAGGTCAAGGATTGATGTCTTTCATTGCTTTCCCTACTGGCAACATGTGGACACTGGAAGTAAAAAAAAAAAGACACAAAAAACTAGGGTCCAGCTAATCGCAACAGGAATTTAAATGCCAATCGTTCCCTCAGATGATTGTGGAGAACCCTCCTGAATGCCAGTTAACTACTGCTTCTGCCAGATATGCATTTTTTCAATCATCACACCAGGGGCTGCCAGTTCTGATGCCATTTATCGGCCATGCATGGTAATAATGTTATAAACATGAACAGGAAAACTCAAACAGAACCCTTGTGAACAGAATTTAGTCTCTATTTTGTTTGTGCTTTTCTTGCCTTCATTGCATGTTTTTATGCTGCCTTTGTGCAAAAGAGTTTCTTCTTGTGGGACAATTCAGGTCTGAATTGAATGAAACAGTTTTTTAGCTATTGATCATTCGATCAATTAAACATTTAGTCGATAACCAATTTGATAATTGACTTGTAACTGAGTATCGATCTAGAAAATTAGAAGGGCACTAAGAGCACCTTGATGGTGGAAAATGCCAAACATTTGCTGATTTTAGCTTGTCATACGGTAAGAACTGCGACCTTAAGGCATTATCTTGAGTTCTAGTAAATTGTGATGATCATTTCATGATAGTTTCAGCCGTTAAACCAACTCCAGATACTTTGAAATAGAGATAAAAATTTAAGGTACGACTGATCAGCTGAGGAAATAGAGAGAACCTTAAGGCTGTGAAAATATAATCTGACTAAAGTATATCTACAGTCTGGCTTCAAACGTATCATGTCAGCAGTGGGGAATAACGTCACATTTCTAGACAAAGAAAAAAGCCCATGAAGAAGTGATCTCTAATCACAGATGAGCCGGAATAATTTCATCCAGTAGATTCACAGGCCTCCTTGGAGACCGGCGCTCAGCCTAAACATCCGCCTGTCATCTGGCTCCATCCTCAGACACCTGCTCAACAGTTGGACCATCCAGTGAGTCTACAGCAAATAACCCTAACACAAGAACACACACCGTACTGTACACACAAAACCTAAAACAGACTTCAAGGCCATCTCTCTTGTTTCTAAAAAAAACAGAGATTCCATAAACTGGTGCACATTGTCAAATACATCCATGTTGATGCGCTCAGTACCTATTGGAGCAAAATCTGCCCTATTTGTGAAGCTGCTGAAATCCAACTCCAACAGGAAGGCTGCTGGTAATCTGCCCATGATGACTTCCAGTTCCTCAAGACTGCGTGGCTACAGAAGCTATGTTACACGGTTCAACATACAGCTACATAACTATCCCCACTTGTGTGATTATCTAATGTGAGGGGATTTTGTTGTGGTGACAGCTACAGACGACAGACGAGCAGAAGAAAGCATTAATCAGCGGTCAGGTTTAATTGCATAAAGATCCAAATTCTTCAGGACAATTATATTACCACCAGCTGTGAGAGATGAAATTAATGAGACATTTCTAAATTGCGGTAAAAAAAAAAGGTTTAAATGAACTTAATTACCAGCAACAAAGTAAAAGGTCAGACGTCTCTTAGAGTCACTTCAGGGTAGCACGGCTAAGCGACAACAAAGGGAATGTACAATTCCCCTTCTGAGATGTGAGACACAGGATTGTTGGCAGCAAACCAGGGCATTTTTGGGCTGCCCCCATCCTGAGCCCCTTACACTGCTTAATCTTCCCTGAAATAATTTCTTAATGTGGCATGCAGCGTGGCATAAAACTCACTCTCATCTGTCGCTGTGAATGCCTCCACTCTGTTACAAAGACACCTTCTCTGAGAGGATTAGCAGCTCGCACAAAAAGAAGAGACAGAAGGAGCAGGGGTCAGCGACTCGTGCAGAGAAACTGAAAACCAACGAGCAGGTGTCACCCTTACAGCTTCTGAAGGGGATGACCACATCAACACAGACGCAGCGCAGTGTTTGTTTAGGCTCTGTCGATCTGTTTAACCCCCAGAGTGCGACCCAGAGGGAGACCACATTTAGGGCATTTCACAGACACAAAGCCGGGCGCTCAGGGCTCCGTTTGGAGCCATAATTGGTATGCATTGAGCAGAGCACTGTATTTTGAAGCAACAAATCATGTTTTGCTATGCAGAGGAATGTGTCATTTCAAAGAGTTTGTTTGAAAACCAAGGCCAGCTATGTCAGATGATCTCTGAAAGGTTTCTTTGAAAGACTTTAAATACCACCATGACTAGGTCAGTTTGACAAAGCAGGCACAATAATGTATCATAAAAAATGTCTTGGTATGCAAGACTCTGTTATTGAGACTGACAGGATGATCTAGGGTCGGGCAAATCACCAAGATATTGTATTTGTGCAGATTCATGCAAGAGAAATAGATTTCTATCCTGATTTCCAAATATGTAGATGAGCATACCGACACATCGTGTCACAAAGAGTTAGCATGATCAAAAACACCTGTCACTGCTCAGCATTTGGCCCACTCCATCGTAGATTTCCTCTCTCTAATGCAACAGATGTGGATTAGACATGATAATGGCATGCATGTCACTCAGACCAAATCGGAAACATATAACACTAACTTGAAAACAAGCAGCTTTTTCATACTTTGTACAAGCGGGCTCGCCTGACTAATTTCCGCATAGCTGCATTTGCCATCCTCCAGTAAACCCACATCTGTAACTAGACAGCAATGTCATGAGATTGCTTAAAGTTTGTGTCTACTTCCTGTCCGAGGACCTTGACAGTCATGTTTGCTCACCAGACTCATTTGCACTAGAAAAAGAGGAATTCTACAATCTGTTCCCATTGCAAGTTCAAACAGACCTCAAGTTGTTGAGAGTAAACTGGTATTTGCTCCCAGCTGGATATCAAACAGCAGTCCCTTAAAAATGTGGCAGAATCAATTTGTTTTCAATAATCTGCTGACGTCTGCTGCTCATCTCATTACTCTTAAATGGAAGGAGTCCGTATGTCTGCCTTTTAAATTTCTCCATCAATCCGATTGACGTCACACTTTATTGCTAAGGACCCCTGGAAGTGCAGTGTAGAGATGTACGGAATATTTATTAGTAGTGTGTTATGTACGAGAGGGGACCGTTATTAACCGTTACACCATGGAACGACATGCTGGGTGTCGCTCGCTCTCCTTCAGTCTGTACAGAACAGTGGAGAACAGATGAAGAAAGAGAGACCGGGCATATTACACTGAAACAAACTTTGTGTAGCTACCATTTGCAGTTACTATGCTGGTAGCTTGTTGGTACTGCAGACACAAACGCACCATTCGAAGTCTGACAAGATTGATTTGTTTTTATGTGATCCCACAATTCTCACGTGATATCCAGCTGACATTCAAGGAAAAAAGGAAAAACGGTGTGAAAACAAAACAAAACCTTCAGGCAGCAATACCAGGGGTCAGGTGATTGGCCCACTCTGAACAGGTACGTTTCAACAGGCTCTGCACCACCAAAGGCAGTGTTCTGATGAAATCTGAGTTACGCCACTGTTTTTCTGTATAATGCGTCAGGGTCCATTTGTGTTCAGCTATGCACGATGCCGTCCCCACGACCGCTGACATAGTTGCCACGCACACACACAGACCACCCATGGATAGACAGAGGAGCATTTCCTCTTCTCTGGCGACTGAGCTCATTTCATATGTAGCTAACCTTCGCCAGCCTGCTCCCACCACAAAAGGGGGCCAGTTCCTATTCAGCAGTTAACGAGGACGACAAACTGGAGGAGCCATTGTCCCTGCTCCTCAGCCCCTAGCTGTCACACAGCTTATTGTTGCCGTCAATCAGCAGAACTGCTCGTTTCCACTTCCACCTAACCCCGTCCATCCTCAGCCAGCCCGTGGCTACTGGCTGAGGTAAAAAGGGTTAACCCACTGATTGAGAGGTCCTCCAAAAGTTAAAGTGGAGGAAGTCGCCATCACAAAGTCAAGAGTTCTTCAGCTTCAGAGAAACAAGATAGTCATCAAGCCAATTGGAGTCTTTACAAAAACACACAAAAGTCACCTCGGTTGCACTTGATGGTTTTCAAAAAATGCATTGTGCTTCCACAAGACACCTGGCTGACAAGAAGTTAATAGAAGCGTTGTAAAAATGTTGAATAGATGTGGCTGCAGGATTTTAAATACAACAGAAAATTAATCTGCAACTATTCTGATAACCAATTAATCATTTAAATAATTCATCAAGCAAAATTCATTTCAACGAAATATCTTTGAGTTCGACACTGATGGTTGAACAAAATTAGGCTTTTAAATATATCACCTTGGTCTCTGGAAAGTTGTGATGGGCATTTTTCACACAGAGTAAGAGACAGATAAATTGATAACTAATCTTTAAGCGTAGCTCTATGCTCTATATTGCATTTCTGCAGAGCATACCTACATGGTGAAAGAACTGCAAGAGTGTTAATCCATTCTTTGTGCAATATTGATGAAAAACATCAGAACTTGGAAACACAAAAACAAAAAATCTCAGATCCAACCGTATGCTATTGTGTAAATGGAAAACTCAAACTTCATAATTAGATGATAGTACCCTGAAAAAAAAAAAGATACGGAAAACAAAAGGGAGGGGGAATAAAATAGTGGAATAAAATGTGAAAATAACCAGACGTTTGCTGTGCTGTGGTATATCCTTTTCCAAATATGTGAATAATTATGCTAAGCAAAGCATGCTGGAGAACACAACAACTGGGGCCATTCACTGCACGACTGTGACAGGATGTCAACATCTGCACAATAGGTGGATAAAGAGGCAGAGAAGAAACACAGGTGAACTAAAAGGAAGAACAACTACTCAACACGCAGCCAAATCCCAGCCACTGTGTGACATGATTAGAGCCTCATTTCTGCTCAACTACCTCACAATAACCACAAGTCACTGGCCTAATTACCTTGGACTGACATTTTATTAGGGAACACACACCGAGAGAGAAGGAGGAACAACACAAGACAGAAAGAAAGCTCAGACACTAAATCACTATCTCCAACACAAAGCATTCCCATCTTCCCAATCTTCCCTTCTTTGGGGGATTTTCAGAGGATTTGCTAAAGCTGTACATTTTGCAGAGCAGATTTTTCCTTTTGGATGTTGGAGGCTCTGTTGAAAACAGCCCCACAGATTGCATTGTGCTGACTGAGGTACAGTACAGATAGTGCATAGCAAAGTGCGCAGGAGTGGGAGAGGGAGGATTGTGGTGTGAGCTTCCTTTTATCCTGGTTCAATGGCTCAGAGAAAAGGGTGATTAGTTTGTCCCATCTCAAAGTGCTGCCACATCTTTGGTTACAGAGATAAAAGCCCTGCCTCGCGTCGAAGAGAGCCGCCATTGTCACGCGAAAAGAGAAAATAAAACCCCGTCCACTTAAGTGAGGGGAAACACTGGGCAGTCCTGGGGAATGTATCTTTAAGACAATTCTTTATGAGTGTTTTAAAACAAACCAGGCTCATTGCAGAGCAGACAGCGTAATGCTTCTTTGTATAATTTAATACTATAACCTTTTCCCAGGAAACAAAGAGCTCTTTGAAAAGAGAGTAGATGCCATAATAAGACACCGATGACAGGCACATCCAGGAGATCTTCCCTCGCTCCACATCCCATCACAGAGCTATCCCAGACAGTAATGTGCCTGTACTGGGGGTGTCAGCGCTGGCCAGTGAGCGTGCGGGTCGGTTCCAGGTAGGGCAGTAAGAGCGAGGAAGTGGGAACTTTCTTGTCAGTCAACCGGACAGGGGACAAACTGTTTACAGGAAGGCTTTGCCAAGGGTCTGTCTATGGTATGCAGGCTATGTGCTCTGGATCACTGGCTGTAAAATCCCATCAAAGGAGGCTTCTTGGTCTCAGCGGTGTGAAGCTAAGCTTATCCACAAGGAGATGAGCTGCTGGCAGCTCCAGTGTGACCAACAGAACTACTTCTCCATACATGGACCTGTGGATTGGATTTACAGAGGGGAGGTTCCCATTTGTTTGTCTTTGTTCTTTTTGTGCGTATCAGCAGGTGGTCTCCCTACCATGGGTTGATGGGTATTGTTTCGGGGGGCCTTGAATGTGATTGGTTGGGGTAAACACTGGATATGCTTGTCTGGTTTCATATCCATAATGCAATCCTCTGACCTGCACTGCAATGTAACACCTCTGAATGAAAATGGTGACACGACTGTATGGATGAGAGCCAAGACTTAAACATGGGACCGTGGGACATGTGGCCGCTTGGAGTTTTAATATAGGCTTTGAAGTACACATTCAGCCAAGTGAAATCTGACTGCCAGACAGGTTATCCATTGTAAAGTAAAGGAGCGCTACAGAGCAATGATCTCACCTAGATTGTAATTATTTTTTGCCGAGTCTAAAACAAGACACTAAAAAGAAGGCCTCATTTAGGAGCGAATATCAACACTTGAACTCTTTCAACACTTGAGATTGTTTTCCCACCGCCCACTAAAGTGCTGTGGACATGGCACTGACTGATAACATCTGCTGAGGAGTCTGCATGGGCAAAGCATCCTCTTGACCCTTTTGACCCTCTTTCTGAAAACCTTTCATTCAGAGGTCTGTGCCAAGGGTGAGGTGATGTTTGAAGCACACTTCCTCCTGCTGAGTCAGGAAAAGACATATTGCCTTTCAGTAAATACACCTGCTACTTACTAAAACATGATAAATGTGGGGGTTTTTTTACTTAAAAGGGATACTTCACCCTACAAATATCCATTCCACCCTAACCGTATTCCTTTAGGGGACAGAAAGCAGAAGATTTTGGATAGTTGAGGATACTTACGATACAAACAGCCGGCTTCTCCATTAAGCTGAGACCATCCGGGGCAACACTTGTACACAGTCTGATAATCCTGTCTGTACACTTGTCTGTATGCTGTGTAGTACGCTGTCCTGTTAACAAGACAAACATCAAGTTAAAACTAATAAAACAAGAAACTACAATATACAACAGTTTTTGTAGTATTCCATTGTAAACCACTTGTGTGTAAACAAATACACATTGGGATTATCTGACAATACAGTCTGATTGTTGCAGGAATGAGTTGTAGAAACCCGGTAATTAGCATTTTTGCACAACGTCAGTAAACAGCCCACATGGGGTTTTTGAAGCTTTTATGCATCTTAAAAAGGTGGTTGCTAATTAGTGACTAAATAAGACTTCAGAGGCTATGAGGGAGTCCCTTTGTAGCCCAAAATTAGCTTTTTACTTCTGGCGATTGCATTTCTGCTGTGTGTTAAGATCTTGCTGAACATAAAGTGAAAGTATCACAGAGCTTATTTTCTGCAATATTCCAAAGTCAAATGGAAAAAATTCCATTGGCTTATTGTGGAGGGTGATGCTAACGGGTCAGCCTACAAAAACACATCATCCCTGCAGCGTTCTACTTGGCACATATCATGTTGAATGGGTGAATACCACGAGATTTGGAAAAACAAACATGTTATCTGATCAAACAACTCACAGTCCTGTGTGTGCCATGCAGTATCATGTTCAGTAAACACTTCCCAGACCTTTACGGCGTCATTTTAAAGTGTGAGACTGGCAGACTCAACTTCAGAGAATGGTGCCTATCCCTGTACTTTAGGACCCCTCTCATTGCTCCGCGGTCATTACGCATTGTGGAAACATGTTTTGTTTACAGCGAGTAATTGTGGCCTTGGCTGCCTTCAAAGCGCAGTAAATAACACTGTGAAAGCGAGCGTGAGCAGCAAAGTGAGAAACTCCTGAAACAGAGACGGGCTACAATGTTAGCATTAGGACTCTCCTTCAAAGGAATGTTGCTTGCAAAGACGCCTGTGCACTAAATAGCTGGTAACCCAGATGAAGTGGGGCTACACCTTGCACTTAACTGACTGTATGAGAGGCTCAAAGCTGTGATTACAGAACAAGAGTGAGAGATGAAGAGGAAACAGGGGGTCAGGGAGCTCATCCTGTTTGATACTGTTTGGAAGTGGAGTTAAATAAGGGATCATGCCCTCTGATAAATTCTTTTGGTTGCATGACTCATGAAAATATAATTGGTGCTTTGCCCTAAACAGAGATTAATCAGCAAAGCACTACATCCCCTGCAGGTGAGGATGGGAGTGTTTGTTTGGGAACAGAGTCAGGGGTTTTGACTACAAAGAGGCAGAGACGACAGACAACAAATGAGATGTATTACTCACCTCCTCTCGTATCCCATGCACCATGACTGCCCCACACAGCCCTGCTTCCACACTTTAACCATGCGTGTGAAGGCCTGCACACACGGCTGCCTCTGGGCGACCAGCGTCACCTCCCTCTCCACGCACACGTTGGGCCTGAAACAAAAACAGCGGAGAAAATACTTAAGGTGTCAGAATGTTTTTACAGATGCACAGATGCCAGCGGGGCAGTTTACGGATGCTGTGAGAAATGTTGCAGGATAGATAGATGGTTAAAGCTTGCATCAGGCATTTTCTAGTTGACGACGTAATGCCTGTGAGGGCATTACCTATGCTGGGGTGGAAGGCCGCTAATGATGTCTGGTTTTGGTATTTTTTAAGACTTAAGGGGAATTCCTCAAACATCACACTAAGGAAGCTGAGCTGCACAAGATACTACCTGCAGTTAAACCTAAACTCAGTATTCATCTGCTATCTCAAAGTCTTTTAGGGGGATTTCTCTTTCTCTTTCATTTTTAAAAAGCAAGAAAAACAAAATCATAACCAGATAAGATCAAAATGTTTTAGATTGGAGCCAGGTTTGAGAGGAAACAAAGACATATGATGGACAATAGCTGTAACCAGTTACCACTGCACAATATTCTCAAAATAAATGAATAAAACAAACCCATGCCACAATTTTCCAGACAATTCACACAAGACAGTTATAGTTTTAACTGGACATACGGTACATGTTTTCACTTGTATGCACAAGAGTGAATGTCAGCAGAAACAGGAGACAGTTAACATTTTTGCCCCCAGGTAAAACAAGGTAAGCCTTGCAACGGTGATGTTTTGTCCTTCTTACACAGAGTCTGTCTGGGTTAACAGGCAGACGGGCCACTGATGTCTTGCACAGAGGAGACTCGTCAAATAAAGAAATGCAACATGATCTCTGAAACATTTACTCCTTTGGTAACTCTCCAAAAGCAGACAGGAAGGCTTGGGCACATAGACATCAGCAGGAATCTAAAGACAGCACCCAGCTGCTCATCTCATAAACAATAGTAATCACTATCACCTCCAGCTGTACACATAATTGCATAAGAAAGACCTTATTGTTAGTGTCAGGTAACCGCAAAGAATTTTCTCTCACATAATTCAGGCTCTTTATTTATTATTTCAGGGTTTAAAATACCTGCTATAATTGTCTGGCTCTTCATTTTTGAGGGGCTTCAAACAAACTGAGACAGAGGAAGGAATGCAGTGCAGACCATCCACATGGAGCTGATATATAATCATGTAAATTACAGTGATACTGTGCATGGAAGCCAATAAAGACCATGATGAGAGTGCACAACAGTCAAATGAATCCTCCAGCATCTACAAAATAGATCTGTCATCCAGGTGCTGTTTGATACCTCAAGCAGAACTTCACATGCCTCCTTTTTTCTGCCTCTGGTTGGATCTTTGACACAAGTTTTTGCATGTGCAGGTGAACCAGCAGTTTTGTCATGCTAAAACTTCAAAGGGAGTATGAGGCTTTAAAAGTGTATCAGGAAAGAAAGAGTAAACATCATCCCTAAAGAATCTGCCCACGAGGAAAATACAAGCAATTTAAACAGATCATAAACAATACTTACATATAGGGTTGAAGGTTGCTGGCGATGCCATAACGCAATGCACGAGCCTCTATAATAAATATTATAAAAAAAGGAAAAATCACTCTGTCCATGTTTTTTCTTCTTGGATTGGAGTTTTAAAAAAAGAATGTACTCGCAAACTCATTCATGAGTATAACTGTGCAGTTTAACCATTAAAAACGTACCTAATATATAATGATCAACAATTAAAAGAAAAACACGAGCGCTCAACGAAGAGAGTCTTAAAAGGCGCGCAGAGGGTCTTCCGCGTGGAAACGATCAGCACTTCCCAAAAATGACCCAGCCATCACATGCGGTGTGTTTTCTCGCTCTCAGTCGGTGTATGTGTCTGACTAAAAAAAAGTGCAGCTCACCTACGCTTCGTCACTGCAGATGTTGGACTGACGCGCAAAAACTTGTGGAGGCTGAGCGCGTCCTGCCTCCCTCCATTGACTTGGTAATGATGGCAGGGGTTTGGAGGGGGAGGATGGAAAGGGTGCTATTTATTATTCAGAGCTTCTGAAACACACACACGAGACACCCTGCGGTCTGCAAAGTGCACTCACAAACAGAGGCTTCAAAACAGAAAGTTTCCTCGTGTCCGTATTTAAATTGGAGCTTTGAACGCCGCATCAAGCTTTTCTCTTAACTGGGATTTGGAGTTTTCTCATTTTGCAACTGTAAAAAAAAGTTTTTTTTTGTTTTTATTTTATTGAAACGGAACCAACATCGCCAGCAACCCTAACAGAAACGTTTTTTCCCCATTGAGACTTGTACATATGTGAGAATATTTACGTAAACTTTTTAAACGCTAGGTGTTTATTTAGTTCCATGTGCTCATGTTGATGTCAACAACTGCTCGTGGGGCTGGGAAATGAGCGCTCGAGCAGAGAAATATCCGAGCATGACTCAAAGCAGGGAAGCGTCTGCACGAGGGGAAGCGCAAATCGTAGGAATGAACATCTTGGTAAAGTGAGTGATATCCTATCATTGCAGGAGCGGCAGAGGATGTTTGGGGTCGAGTCTGAATCAGCTCGTGGACACTCTGCAGGGCAAACAGCTGATGGTGCGGTCACAGGGTCAGCCGCCAGCACAGACGACTGCTGCTCTCTAAACAAAGCCTTCATTGCGCGCATGTGTGTTCATGACCCTAAAGAGTGCAGGGTCACTGCTGTCCGTGCAACCTCCGTGGGTACCAGCTACACAGCATGCTGTTTGAATTAGAGCAGGGACTGTCAGACACATCAGGGCTCATCTGAGGTATTTGTTGCCAGAGTGGGTAGAGAGCACAAGTCTTATTTTAGTTGCAACAATAAAAGTAAATATTATGATAATCATATTAATTGATGATGATTTTTGTTATGTATTCTTGATATTCTTTATCAGTTGTTCTTATTGTTCAGCAATTGGTAGATACCGAAACATATACAACTGATGTTTATTTAGCTATGTATTTATTATTTATTTTCTCAGTTTTCAATTCAATTGCTTGCCAATACCTTAAACCATACAGTGTATGAAGGTTATAATGTATAATAATGTTAAATATTATTAAAGAAATAATTTTTCTTCTGAGTACCTCTGGAGAGTCATATCGGTGCACACTCCACATAGAAACATGTCTATTTTCTTTCCAACTCAAAAGTTCACAATATTAGCTGCTACATTAGTAATGTTGGTTGGGCTCAAATATTCAGTATTTGTTAAAAAAAGAAAAAGAAAAGAAACAATATACCATTCTGGAATAAACTAAGACCATGGTACTTCTTTTGGACATGAGAGATGAGGGTTAAAGGATTGCTTGTTGAAATAACCAATCTGCCCCCTGCTGCAAAAAGGATGCAACAACTTGGTGATACAAGCACACATGCATAATGTTCTCCTTCTCATCAGCCCATATAGATATTATTATCAGTCCTTCCTCACAACTCTAACAAATTTCTTGCTGGTAATATCCTATAAAATGTGTTTAACCAAGGAAGAGGTGTATCTAACTCATTTTTCAAATGTGTTTGAAAATGATATGGTAAAGAGGTAATATTCTAAGAGGATATAAAGAAATGATAGAGTTGATTTTACAATTCAACAGCCATGTAGGGATTGCAAACTATGACTGCATATAGTAAAGCCTTGTACTGTACAGCGACATTTTGGAATTAATATGTTAGAAAACCTTCATGGTTAAATGGTGCACATTCATAAAGAAAACTGTTTAATGAAATAATCCACCTATTTTCTTGAAAATCATTCAATTTTATTCCACTGTAGAACCACATATTGTGCTTTGAGGGGGCTTAATAGGAGACTTATATTAGTCTCGTTAGGATGCACTGAAAACTACTCTTTTTAATGTTTACCTACAGTAATATTAGTAAATCAACTGCATACTATCAGGACTACTGGATGCAAGAGAACCCTTTGGACATGTTTAAAAATGGATAGCAATTTGCTGACATCTTGTGGTTAAAAATAAGAACTACACCTAGTAAACTGGAAAATCCTGTGCAGATTATGCAACAAAGAGTGAAGATTTTGAGAAATATTAACCTACATGTCAGAGACAGGAAGTCGTCACAGATAACGACCTTTGCACTGCTTCAACTACAGTCAATCAAAGAAGCTAAAAAATCTGTTAAGTGAATGTGGCTCATATTCCGTGTTAAACTGGTTAAGTAACTTTACGACGCTCCCTAATTACCACTTCCAGCGACCTCTGCCCCCTCGACGCATACTGTCAGCTGAGCAGTAGCATGCAGTGGGTAATAACAGGAAGGCTGTGCACACTTATTGGACAGCGACACATTATTAAAGACGTGCTTACACATTTGCCGAGGCTCGTGGCTCGTCGAAACATGTCGTCGTCTGGAAGCAAACGGCCGGTTTCCATACTGGGAACCATGGCGTTCGGTGGACGAGCCGACGCCGAGCAGAGCCTGGATATGGTGAATACTTTCCTGGGCAGGGGGCACAAGCAGGTGGACACAGCCTTCATGTATGTCGATGGGAAGTCGGAGACGGTCATAGGGGGCATGAATCTTCCGAAAACAGGTACACCAGAAGCACCCATATCCGTAGGGTACCTATGTGTGCTAAACGTTAACCGTCAAATGGACACGTAACCAAGCTGTCCCTCATTAACGGTTGTCAGTTGGGAGTCCAGCTTGGAATTACGGGTACCAAACCCCCCTCTAACCAACGGTTACCGTTAGCTCGCTGTGGGCAGTGGTTTGATAGCTTTTCACGTATGGAAAGTTTTCATTTTGGGGGCTTTTTATGTTACTTTAAAAAAAAGTATTTGTAAGAGCCAATGTGCAATAGTGAACCGTTTTATTGAGTATTTGGGGGTTGTGGGCAGTGGATTAAGTGGATAGTTGATAAAAAATAATGATCATAGAAGTGGTGTAAGTTATATCTGCAGTGTCAAATTGTTATGGTCATAAATCTCTAATAATAATTACTTAATCTATAACTTATTAAGGAGTATAATGGCTCAGAACATTAATGTTTGGATATTTTAAGTCAATAAGTCAATTTCATATTTCTGTTCCTTTAGAGATACTTAAAAACATTAACATAAACAATGGTAGTGTTTTACATGCCAGTATAGTACATCGGCTGCTATTAGGACAACTGAACTTCCCCACTGCTGGATAAATAAAGTCTTATTATAAAGATGATATTTATTAATTCAGCATATATTCAAAATTACATATAAAGTCTCCATGATAAAAAAACAAACAAACACGAGAAGCCAACAAGAGAACACATATATTATCAGTTATCATAGTGATGACTGCTAATGAGACTAAAGAACCTACAGGCAAGTCCTCTTAATATCAGACTGTTAACCACACACCACTCAAATCAAAATGTTTTATTTATTAAAACCAGCCTGAATATGACAGACTTTTGATTGTTTCCTTGTGACAGTAAGCATCGCTACCAAGGCCAACCCCTGGGATGGGAAGACTCTGAAGCCAGAGAGTGTGCGCTCTCAGCTGGACACTTCCCTTCAGAGGCTGCGGACTGATTGTGTGGACCTTTTCTATCTCCATGCCCCAGACCACCAAAACCCCATCCAGGACACCCTCAGGGCCTGCAATGAACTCCACAAAGAGGTAAAGAGACCAGATACATACATATGTTCCTGCAGACAATATACACATTATAGAATGTATTTAATGATGCATTACCCATTCTATTTTATTAAACTTTGAAATATTGCCATCAGGGAAAATTCAAGGAGTTTGGCCTGTCAAACTATGCATCATGGGAAGTGGCTGAAATTGCCACCATCTGCAGACACAACAACTGGATTGTTCCCACGGTGTATCAGGTATTCTGGCATTTACAACCTTGTAGTTTCATCTGCAATCAATTGCATCATCTTAAAATACACACACTGCTCAGAAAAAAATTGTTAGAAATCCCATTCTTTTCATGTTAACATCATCTCATCTGGGCTAGAAGCCCAGCTTTTCTAGGTGGTTAAGCATCATTTATAGCACAGAGAAACTCAAAGAGGCGTCTTTCATCTCTATTATATTTGTGTTCTTGAACTACATTTTTTTTTACCATGCTTTCACTTGACCAACTTTAATCTCTTTGAGTATTTTCTGTGACTGACAGTATTACAACCTTTCACAGGGAATGTACAATGCCACAACAAGACAGGTTGAGACGGAGCTGCTGCCATGTCTGAGAAACTTCGGGATGAGATTCTACGCGTACAATCCTCTAGCAGGTGTTGTATATCTTCCTTCTGTGGTACACTTTGACTGTGGCGCCTCCATCAGGTTGTTTGTGGTTCTGAGTGAAATGTATCAACAGCTACATTGCAATACAAATTTAAGACAAACATTCATGTTCCCCTTAGGATGAATTATAATCCCTCTACTCTTGGTCATGTATAACATCAACAGAATCTCTCAAAATTTAGAATGAATTTAGAATTTTCTCCTCCTCTGCAGGCGGCCTTCTGACAGGAAAGTACCATTACCAGGACAAAGATGGTTCCCAACCTGCCGGACGATTCTTTGGTAACAACTGGGCTGCAGCATACAGGGACAGGTAAAAAAACAAAAAACCCTGCAGTTTACTTTTGAGTCTCCAGACAAGTAAGTAAGTTCTGTTCTTGCATGTCAGGTAATTCTGAAAGTAACTGTGCCTGTCCTCCTCTCTGTCAGGTACTGGAAGCAGAGTCATTTTGAGGCGATAGATTTGGTCATCAAGACCTTGGAGACAGTTTACGGCTCAGATAAACCCACCATGACCTCTGCTGCTATGCGCTGGATGTACCACCACTCCCAGCTCAAGGTACTTATTATGCATAATCTAATAATTAGAAATAGTAAAATTTTCATCATCTATCAATTTTTGCAGCTCCACTCCGTTTAGTTTTGACATCGTCAGTTGTTTTGATTAAGGCACCTTTGACTGTACAGCATGGACAGTTTCTTAAACATTTCAATATTTTCCAATTGTCCAAGGCCCACTTTAGTTATCATTTTATAGAAGTACCCCAAATTAACTGGCCAATTTGTAGACATATAGCTGGTCATGACTTATTGACCATAGATATGAAAAACCTAGCTCTTTTTTTAAATTAGTTGTATATTTAACCTCAAAACTACAGAGTCGAAGGCTGCATTATGGCGTAGAGTAGCTGGAAAATGTGATGCTATTAAACTATTTTGAATGAAAATCATTATTTTTCTTTTTGACCTTTACATGTTTCTGTTTCAGGGTGATCTTGGAGATGGAGTCATCATTGGCATGTCGAGTATGGAGCAACTTCAGCAGAACTTGGCTGCTGCAGAGGAGGGTCCTCTGGATGAGCGAGTGGTCGCTGCCTTCAAAGAGGCCTGGAACCTCGTAGCTCACGAGTGTCCAAACTATTTCCGCTGAACTGCCAAAATCTCAGTCCAACAACAGTCTAATCAGCTAAAGCCTCTCCCTGAGTCGGTTACTTCTTTTTCTCCAAATGACACTTGAAATTTTTATTTTCCTGATGAATGAATCAATTTGAGACCAGTATGTGAAGAACACTTCATTGTTAATGTACAAATGTAAAAATTAACACTTTAGATATTTTTTTCATGGAAAAATACCTTTTTTCTGAAGTCTGCCTTAATTGAGCTGTTACATTAAAAAGAAAAAGCCAATATTCTCAAAACAAAATGTCTCTTTCTTGCACACAGAATGCATCAAATTGGTTTAACATGAGAGGACATGCACTTAATGGCAACATACTTGCATGCAATAGAAAACATTTTCTCATTGTGTTGATTATGGCATCAACATAATACAGAAGATATTTTTAAGTCTTCTGACTCCAATCACCAGTGTTTACTGAACAACAAGAACAGAAGTTCATGTTTTTGGGTGATAAAAGGACAGAGGAGATAATACAGACTCCAGGGAAAGCAGCGCCGTCAGGGTTAATGGTTTCATCTTCAATGTCCCTCTACCTCTCTTAGAAGTCTCTGACTTTTAGAAACGCAGATGTGTACAATCTTCTGCTCTTGCAGATGTTTCATTCTGCATCTTCGTCTTCTTCCTCCTCATTAACTTCCTGCATAGACTCTTCCCCACTGGCAACGTTCTCAAATTCACCCGTTTCTGAGTTCCACATACATTTGATGTGGATCTTGAATTCTGCCATCTCAATGCCAAAGAGTTTCTACAGACACAAAATAAGAGGCAGTTTGAACCATCAACACAACACAGAACTGGATGTCAGTCCACATTTTCTGCAGTCAAAGAGTTAACTTACCAGAATACGAGCCTGCTCAGGAGTCAGCATGTCTCCCTCCTTACAGACTTCGTAATCCTTCAGCAGTGTCACCACTCCTATGAAAACAGATACAATATGTTTTTGTTTAGGGTCCATCCCACCTACAGTCCTGCTGTCTTAAATACTTTAACTAGAGCACTAATGAAAATAGCAAAATTATTATTCTTAGGCTTGTTTTTGTGATGTCTGCTACAAATTACATTACCCAGCTGCTCTTAAACAAATGCTTAGCTCATTTATTAAAAAATAAACAGACTGTCCCTCTTGTGACAAACAAAGGTTAAAATTTCAATTTCACTTCCATTACACAATGTATTATTTATTATTGTTATTAGGATATAAGAAACACTTTTTCTCACTGATGTTATTTGATTTTATGTAATGTGTCCCTTTACACAAATAGTAGAATACAGGGCATGAATCTGGTCATTTCAAATAATTATCCCGACCAAGAAAGGAAACATGCATCTTCATACATTTGATCACTTATGTCCCTTATTGCCATACAATATGTCTGCTGCCCTTTCTCCCATTTTTAAAAGACAGAAGATGTGCTCTGTTACGTGCTCAGGACATTCACCATGCGCTGTACATTCAAACTGAGATAGACTGTTTGCATGGTGTTTGAAATAAAGGCCTCTGTGTCATGCCCCCACAGAGGACAAACATGAATTGCCATGTCTCATGAGGATTTTTTTTATGTTCAAATTTGAGTCTTCAGTAAGAAGCAATGGGACAGGATATCTACCACAAAAGATCAGTAAACAGAAAAGGGGTTATTACATTGTTGCTTTGGTCCTTGGATGGGGTGTTAAAGAAAATACAGAATAATGCCTGTTGTATCTTGTAATTGTACCTTTCTTGAGAGCAGTGGGAAGTCCTAACTGCCTCAGCTGGGGCTCCATTGAGTGAGGAAACTGTTCAAGGGGTCCCTCATCCAGAGTTGTGTCCATCTGGGCACGGTTCCCTGCACGTGCATAATCCATCTCTTTGAAATGATCAAAATACCTGTAAATAGAGACAACCATTTGTCAAATAATCAACAATATCTGGAGAATCACTGCGGCTGTAGTGCATTAAGTGAAGCCTTACTTACTCTTGTACCTCATCCTTTGTTTTATTTGTGAACAGTACTCCCACTTCTCCTCGCAGATACTTGCTGACCTGCATATTATCAAAAGGCAAATAATATTTAAAGTATTCGTTATAGATCCATTATATTTTCCAAACAAGAGTTGAACTACCTTGTGCAAATTATCTTTGTATTCGTCCGTTTCTCCTTTGCCCAAGGCAACGACCATGACTTTATTTTTGCCGAAGAAGAATCTGTGAAAGAGAGGAGAATTCAAGGCTCTTTACTTTGTCACTTTAATTTTTTTTCTTCTTACAAAAAATAAACCTTCCGATCATGATTACCTGCTGTGTTTCCATGCTGTCCTGATGTCTTTCAGTTTGTTATTCCTCACATTGGCCACAGAGAATATGAACAGGTTTCTGTAGGTGTCCACGCATTTCCGTAACTAAAAATACAAACAGCAGGTGGAGAGGATTTAGTGTTAAAACTGTCATTAGCTTCAGCCAACCTAGTTAGCTTAGCATAGTTTGGCTGACTGGGCACTCACCTCCTCGATTAATTTCTGTTTTGACTCCAGTCCTTTCTTGACTGTTTTCGTTAACGAAACTAAGGAAAAGATAAAGTGAAGACACTTAGTTATGCGAAGGTTTAAATGATAGCATGCGACAGTGACTGTGAAAGCACATCAACTCATCCTAAAGAAGCTAACGTTAGCTTGTTTTCTAACATACGTTACTTTTCTGTTCTCAGACAGTCGCCAAATAAAAGCAACCAGTTAATATGTTTAACCGCTTAATGTTTTGGTAGATTATATGATTAAAACGACAATTTTCTTACTTTTCTTGTCCCTCTTTGACTTCGGCATGGTTTCCTCTCACGATGGCAGAGCAGCAGGCGCACACGTGAAGTGAAAGGACCCCAAATGTTTCTGTTTGGGGAGGCTGACCACGTGGTGCCTGACTACAAAGTAACTTTAAATTTAAATATTTATAACTCGTCGCTGTTGCTCTACTGCAGAAATGAATGACTTCTCCGTAATAAATATACGGATATACCTTGAGTTAAGAGCCATGTTAGCTTCGGCATAATTTCAAACTAATATTCCTCATAATTCTGGCAAAATGTTTGGGTAGAATCTCCTGTATGTGTGCGGCAATAACCCAATAATAATAAGATGACGAAGAAAAAATAACAATACACGACTATATGGCATTTTGCATATCCGAGTAAATATAATTTTTATAAAATTGACGTTTTCCATAGTCATGCTGAGCCGTCACAAATTAATGTTACATCTATGTGTCACCATAAACTGTGTGTGTTACATGGCATTACATTTGTCTGAAGTAATGAGGGTTAAAGATGGGTAATAGTAATACGCTAGGGGGCCCTGCATAAGTCAAAGCAACAACATGCAAGTACAGTAAGCATTACATCACTCACAGAAATAGCAAATAATAATTAAAGACTCACGTAGAGTTGTTTTGGGTCCTTATGGAAGTGTTTATTTAAATTGAATTGGCAGTAGAAGAAAGTTCCCATTATTTTTACTTTCATATTTAGGAGTCCCAGGACATTTGCATAGGTTTTGCATGGGGACATTATATCACTTTAGGGGGGTTGTGTTAAGTGACATCAGGGCCCGGTTATAACAAGTGACTGTTAAAAGTATAAGAAAAAAAAGCTACAACACACCCATAATGATCTTCCTTTATATAGACCCCTCTGGTTCTTTCCTACATGATATAAAGAAGCTCTTAAGTCCCTACAGATATGATGGTGATACTGAAGCACATATAGCCGATGCGATACTCAATATTAAAAGACAAGATTGTGGTCACTGGATCAGAGAAGATCCAGTGACCTGTATACAAACAAAAGCTGCATTCCTTGCACTTTCCTCTGAATAATATTTATTTTTGGTTTGTTTGTTTTCATGGTTTGTGGTGTATATATGATAATTTTTGTGTAAATTAAATTTTTAATGGCACATTTTGCTGGTCTGTGAGGTTTAGGTATATTTAGTTAGAATTTATAACACATGTACACATGTAGTAGATGAAACATAAAGAATAAGTATAAAAACAATACAATAAGGCCAAGGTCATGGCACAGTTATGTACTATTAATATATATATGTGCAAAAAGTTTACTGTTTACTGTTTGACCGTGTATATGTGTATATACTGTATGTAATACACATGCACACAGTACATAGCATATAAATCGTCTACTTACACTACTATATGTAACGTAATAAATCAACATCTAAAAACTTTACGGTCAATTTCAAGGTAATGAAAACTTGCCTTTGAAGTAAAAAGAACACAGTAGTAGACCTAGAATATACTCTTATAGACTAATATATATAGGCCTGAATATAATACCCTATACAGCCATATCATTGAGTTTAATACATTAGAAAAAGCTATTATTAAGTTCTAGACAAGTCTATACATACACTCTATATGAATACATGTAGCGACATGTCTACTTTATCCTATTAATTAAGCTTATGGTTATTCCTTCAGTCAGGATGTGATCATCGCTGTCTGCCTATAAAAGGGGAGGGAGGTAGGAGGGGCTGATGCTGGCGATAGTGCCGAGTTTAGCACTTTGCAACATGATCCGCGCACACCACGGAGAGGCCGGGCTCTGCGGTCCTCCTGCATCCTGACATCCCACCGCACCACATGGAGACTGGATAGAGCTACAGTGAGCGGGGGATGACAAAGAGAGAAGGTGGACCGTCTTCCTGTGTCGGCCGGCTATATGAACAGCATCAACAGCTCCTGACAAAGCAAAGGCAAATACAGGAGATGAGGGTGACGGGAACTACTGCTGCTGCTTATTGCGGTCTGCGTCAAACCTCTCGCTCCTTCAGGAGATAATGCCCGCGGTGCCTCTTAAAGGACTTTCTGGGTTTTTCATTTGCTCGCTGCAGGGGTCTATGTCAGTATCTCGGGGTAAACACCCAGCAGGGACACTGATGGTCACCCCATCTCCAGTGTCTCACTCACTTTCAGCATCTGCATTGTAAGGAGAAGCTCGTCCTGGGGGAGTGGGTTTGAAAAGGAATATGAGATAAAAAAAAATTAAAAAAAAAGAAGGGGAAAAACATTTTTTGTTGTTGTTGCATACAAAACAGACAGAGCCATAATTGGATTTGTTGTTGTTTACCAACATGAACTCGCTGTTTTTCTCCGACGCTCCGCCCGGGCCGGTCTGCAACGTCCCCACCGGGTCGGGCGCGGTGACCAGCGCCCTGCGAAATGACCTGGGCTCCAACATCCATGTGCTGAAAACCCTCAACCTGCGGTTCCGCTGCTTCCTTGCCAAAGTCCATGAACTGGAGAGGAGAAACAAGCTGCTGGAGAGCCAACTGCAGCAAGCTCTGCTCAAGACGCAGTACCGCCACCTATACTCCCGTGAAGTTGCGGTGCAGACGGATGGTCCCGATTCGCGGCTGCCGGGCACCATCTGGAGTTTCACCCACGTCCGGAGGCAAGGGGAGCGGTACGAGACGCTGCGCGGGCCCGGGGTGACGTGGTCGCATCCGGATGGAGTTGGGGTCCAAATAGACACCATAACCCCAGAACTGAGGGCTCTGTATAATGTGCTGGCCAAAGTCAAGAGGGAGAGGGACGAGTACAGAAGAAAGTGAGTAAACACATGTTAAACTTCTGTGTATGTTCATATATGTTACGTTATCACAAAGCTAGAAATGTATGCCTGGATGCATCCTTGTTTGACCAAGGGCTGTTACTAACGATTATTTAAATTATCGATAAATCTGCAGATACTTTTCTTGATTTATCTCTTGGTCTATAAAATGTCAGAAATAGCAAAAAAATGCCCATCCTAGTCTCTCAAAGTTCAAGGTGGCATGTCTGTAAATACATTGTCCAAGTCCAGGACTCAAATATTTAGTTTAATGTGGTTTACATTTAAAAAAGTAAGGAATCCCCAGAATTGAGAGGCTGAAAACACCTTTATCGGCCATTTTTGCATTGAAAACTACTTTAACAACTGATAGATTATCAAAATAGTTGGTGATAATTTTAAAGTTAATCAACAAAGCAATTATTTGACTAATCATTGCAGCTCTAGACAAGATATGAATCTTTGACAGGGGAGTAGCTAGGAGTTAAAGGCCCTGAAAGACTGTTGCTGTGGGCCCTTTTTCTCTTCAGGGCCTTTGTAATCATCCTAAAGCTACATATCAGTAAGAATGAAACTGAAATTAAGTAAAAATGTAGACTATTAAGACAGTCCCTGTTGAGTTATAAAGGAATTATCAAGTGATTTCTCGTAAAGCCTACATCATAGTCAACACTGCACTCAACTGGCTAGAAGTTCAAGGGTTGACTCACTGACTGTAGATGTTGCAGTATAGAAGCCAAGAAGTTGTTCTAATGTGGTGCTACATTAAATAAAGACACATAATCAATATTACTCTTCAAGGGACAGTTCACCGTTCTTACCTGTAGTGCTGTTTATCAGTCTAGATTGTTTTGGTGTAAGTTGCCAAGTGTTGGAGATACCAGTAATCTGAAGAGATGTCTGCCTTCTCTCAAACATAATTGGAACTAGATGGTCGGATTGTGGTGCTCAAAGTGCCAAAAAATACAATTGAAAAACTCAACAGCTATGACTCTTTCCAGAAATCATGACCCGGTTACTCAAGATAATCTACAGATCTTGTTTCGAATAGTTTAATGAAAAACCTATGTTCTTAAGAGAAGTCAAACATCTGCACCACAGAAATCTCCAAATCTCACGAAACACACTAGGTTGATAAATAGCACTTAAGGTAGGAGGGGAAAAAAAGAAGATTCTTTGATTTTGGGTGAACTATCCATTTTGATAGACAAAAACCCAGATTTGATAATGGATCAAAAATTGTTCTCCAATTTGATGATTCACTGATTTTCTCTGTTTCCTGTCATTTTAAATTGTACATTTGTGGGTTTTGGACAGTTATTTGGACAAACCTTGGGCTCCAGGGAACTCTGATGGCCATTTAAGACAATATACAGACCAAAAAATGAATCAATTAGTCAAGAAAACGATCGGTGCATTGGTCCCGAACTCTCTTGAACGTGAACCTGAGTTGAATTGCGAGATGTGAGCTGGTTTCATCTGCCTATCACTGTGTGACTTTTGACTTATCAGTGTGGTTTTTATTTGGCAGTGTGGCCCATCAGTGTCACTCATGTGACAGTATAGCGGGTAGATGACAGACATCACAGTGATAGAGTTACACTTGTGGTAGTATTTCACATGAAGGATGTCAGAGCTGAGCTCAGCATTTCACAAAGGGCTTTATCGTGAATTGAACTGATCCTGTTTCTCACAGTCTTCTGAGGAAATTCCTTTTCATGGCTCAGTCTCCACCAATTGTTCTTCCTCAGACGCATTAATCGTGTTCCCCTTGAGTACTCACTGCAGCGTCCCTGGCTGACCCACGTCACTTCTGGCCTGCTTGGCTGGCTACTGGAGGGAGACATGCCAAGCGACCGCCTGCTCCTGTTTGCTGCCATGATTTAAGCAGAGAGGCATTTTTACAGGCCTCTGTCTGCTCGGTGAGGTCGGCTATGACGAACGCTGACTTCCCTGTGAGTGCACTGAGTCAGTGACACAGAATGCATGTGCTCTCCCACTCCTCTGGGAAACTGGATATCCTGTCCAGTCATTCCCTGTAACACCAGCGTTTCCTTTTTGGTGCGTTTGTGCTTGAGAAGATAGACGGCAGTGACTGGGACGTTAGCCAAATTAAAAACTGCTGCAGCTGAAGTCCAAAATTTTGGATCTCCTCTGGCAAAAGATGGGAGCTCTTCACTTTATTAGTCATTGAAAAAGCCATCTCAGTTGCTCTGTAATGAGGGATTTAGCAAGCAGTATATAGACACATTATGCCTATAAATTGTGGCTGTTGTGTTGCTGGTCTTCTATGTTTTATTCATCATTTCTACATCAGTGTATTGTTGGTGTGTGTTTACATGCTACTAGGGCTTTAACTAATGATTATATTCATGATTGATTGATCTAATGTCCATCCCAGCTTCTCAAAGTTCAAGGTGATGTAATTAAATGTCCTGTTTTGTTAGTCCGAGACCCAAAAATATTCAGTTTAATATAAAATAAGCAGGAAAAGCAGGACATCTTTTTTTAGAGGCTGAAAACAGCATTTTTCTACAAGTTTTGCTTAAAAAATACTTTTAATGGTGAATTGATTAATAGAAATAACAAAGTTGCTGATTATTATTATTCTTTCTATTGACTAATCAATTAGTCAAAAGCTCTACTCACAAGTACTAAAGTGTCAAACGTTCGTTATATTGTTTTTACGTCTAGATAAGTGAGGAACAAGACACGGTGCGAGCCTCTTTTTACTGCCCAATAATCATGGTAATCAATCTGTTTCCGTGCCTCTCACATTCCCTCTCTACTCTGAGCTCAATAATTGCATCACTGCTGAGTTCACCTCCCAGTTGCTTTCTCTCCATCTCCCAGTCTAAATCCTTTTTACTACAGTCACGTTTCACCATTCAGTCCCGCCATGCTTTTTCTGCTCTGTCCTCTTTGTGTGCGGCCATTCCTTCGTCCTTCACTCCACCCCTCAGCCCCTC
>CAFUXE010000848.1:379322-391303 GCA_903364295.1 Serranus cabrilla | reverse complement strand
CTGAATACATGAAATATAACAAAAACATGTTGCGAGGAAAATAGAACAGGAGACAGGATGGCAAATGGGCTCCTAAGATAAAACTTGCGAGATAACATTATAGATTTGAAGAAGTTTAAAACCTCTTCAACACCAATTATCCCCTTAAAGCCAGGGTAGGCAGTTTTCGGAAGAATTAAAATACAGCCCTCCTCCTGCAGCTCCTCTCTCTCTGTCTTAACAACAGCAACTTTTTCTGCAAGCTTTTTAGCCATTGACTCAGGCTTTCAACATCTGAAGGGACGTGCACGCACATATGCATTTGTAGAGCAGCCGAAAACAATCTCTCATTCCATCCACCACTTAAATTACAACATGCAGGAAGGTAACTATGGATATTAAAAATATTTGCCCAATAAAATGATAAAAGAAAAATAGCCTACCCCAGCTTTTATTTGAGGCAGAGCCAGTAAAAACAACAAACAAACCCTTAAAAACTATTCAATGCCAACTTTATTAACCATTATCTCTGTAACAAAAGTTTGAGTTCACATGAGTTGGCTTTTTAATGGGTTGCAGTGCAATTTTGTCAACTAGACAAAGACACAGAGTCAAACTGAATTACACGGTTACAAAACAGTAGAAATAAAGTTCCAGCACGCTGTTTCTTTTCCATTCATTGTTCCAAGAAACCTTTACTGACCTCAATTATATTTTAAAATAAGCTACCCTCAATTACACAACATCCTTTTTGGTACAGAACATTCTTATTCTTTCACAGCGACCGGATGTGTTTGTGGATCTGGAAAAGCTCTTTAACCGATTTAGTCCACATTCTTAACAAAATTGATCAGATTTTTTTGCCATCAAATGCGAAAGTGTACTTAATACACACACAAACACACAGTCTCCCTCTGTCTCTCACACACAAACATACAGCACAAACACATACAGCTGTCCGAGCATAGGCCGCATAAATCAGACACCCAGCTGATATGAGCAGTGCCGGAGTGTCTGCACTGTGAGGTTAAAAACCTCTCATGCTGACAAACGAGCGAGCAAAGGAGTATGGGTAAGGTCAACGCCAGCGCCCTCCTCCACGCTGTTTTTATCCCGCTGTCTTGCATCACTGTGAAATGTCTCACTTGGGGGTTATTGGGTCTCTACCAGTAATTGCCACCAGCATGCGATGCTGCTTAAAATGCCGTGAAAACAGTGTCAGACACTGACGAACAGTCAGCAACAAACTGCATGCTAACTAAGGACAGAAACTGTGTCTGTGTGCCAGTGACAGCTACCTTTATGTGGCCAAGAAGGCAAAGTGCAAAGCACATTTGTTTAGTATTTACATGTTGGTGCAGAGATATGACAGACGGCTTTATCTACTATGCAGATTACTGCACAGGCTAAAAGGCAGCGGTTACACTTGTGCTAATATGCTAATACCTCTTTCCAAAGAGCTGTATGAATACAGATAAGGATTTGCTTATTGCAAAGAACACAGAGCACATTATACAGTTGACTGCAGTTTACATGCATTTCTGTGGAAGAGAGGTGACGTGGGAGGCAGCTGTCGGGACGATTGCACAGTCAGAGTGACAGGGAAGCAGAGAGCAGGATCAGTTACATTACTTTTAAAGCATTTCAAGGTGCAATGCAGTGTTTGAGACATACACTAGTGTGGTGTTTAAGAACACATCAAGCTCTGCCCCAGTTGGGACTTGAACCAGAGATCAGTGCTGTGGCTTCTCCTAATTGGTTGTTTATTCCATCAGTGAACGGAGGCCAAACAACTGTCCTGCTGGATGACAATGTGGGCGATACAGGACATATAGTGAACAGTCTCTGGGCCTCCTGGGCATGTTCTTCCTGCATGAATAATTCACGTACAGCTGAATTTAGCTATGTGTGGATCAATGCAGTGAGAATTCACCGACTCTACCGAGGCTTTGATCTTTTCTTCCTGTGATTAAGAAGTGAAAGGCACAGCTGAGTATCTCTTTTGAAAGCAGGATTCGGGGTTGTTAGACTAAAGAACTGACTAATTACAAGGGAAGTTAGTCTGTGATTGCAAAGCTGAAGGCTGCATCATGGTTCAAATATCATATTTACCCACCAAGAGCTAACGTGCTGCACTGATGAGCTCTTCAGTCTGTCCCCGTCTGCCTGCTGCTGACCTACACTGCACGTAATCCAGCCAGTCTATTCAGGAGAGGGATTTTCTCTAAGCCGTCACCTAGCACCGAGGCTCCAACCTCCAGCCAGCCCTGCACCACATCCTGGCACGCAGCCGCCACTCTGAACTGGGGCCTCTCGAAGTGGAAGACTCCCTGCTGCTGAGATACAGAAAGAGAGCTCAGTCCACTAAGACCATTGAGCTCCAGATTAGAGCCTATATTGTTTCTCTCTTACGGCCTCTTCCTGTCTGTGGGGTGCACTTTGCTTACCCTGCTTCTGAGTTTGCAGCCTCTAGTACTATTAAAGGTCATCTTTATTGCTTTGACAAAGTATTCATCCTGTAGGTTGGTACCAGTGGAAAGATTTAAGAATATATCTTATTCTTCGTGCCATAGACCTCCATTGTTGTCCAAGAACACAAACAGGAGCTACACCTGTCGGAGTGTTTCTTCATTACATCAAACATGGCACTTTAGTAAGGCTGCTCGATTGTGGCAAAGATCATCATCCAGATTGTTTAAGTCAATATTTAGATCACGATTATTTAGCAGGATTACTTTTTGACTTTGAAAACATCATGCATTTTAAGGAATTTATTTTGAACAGGATTTTTTTAATTGATTAATTTTTTAAAATATAATTTTAATTTAAATAATTAAAAATTATTTTTTTAACTGAAAACAAATAACAAAAATTTAAAAAATCATATCAACAAATAAGTAATAATAAATATATATGCACACATTTAGATACATAATATACATTTTTTTATTAATAATAATAAATCGATATGCCAATGTTTTTACATCTACTGAAAATTCAGTATACAAAAATACTGAAAATATTAAAAGCACATTCAAATAAAACACAAACAAACATAAATAACAATTATTTGGATGAAAAATAAATTCAATCAAAATGTCCAAAAATCGTTTTTTTTTTAATTATTATTATTATTATTTAAAACAGTGGGACATTTTACCTCTTCAAATAGATAAATTAGGCTGGGAGAGCAGCATCAATGCAACAATGTAAATCTTATACTATGCATTTGTACATGTTTTAAAGGATTAACATCCTCAGTATGAACAGGTGGGCTTGAGCCTGAGTGACACAGACAGGGCAGGAGAACAGGTGCAGCAGGGGGAGAGCTCTTTTTTATAAAGAACATTTTTTTATAGAACAATGGCAGATTCATCCTCCCTGTATTGATCTCACTGTAAACTGTGGGTGATGCTATGATAGCAGAGTGTTTCTACCTCTGCCTCGTCGTGCCTTTGTTCTCTCCGTGCGTGTGTCTGGAGCTGCTGTGCTGTGCAGCTGTGCTTGATTATTCATGGGTATCGATACAGCTGAGAGCAGTGGCGCGTTGCCATATTTAAAAGTGCAGGAATGCACCTGTCGTTCGTAAGCACTGACTGCATAGGGGAGAGGGTACCGTGCTGTAGGTTTGGATGGTGGATTGCTTTGGAAAAGCAGCGCTGCAGCAGCAGTCAAGGCCCGGGGCGAAGCAGAAGACGTACAGTTTGATTGGTCAAGTAAATCCTACTGTTAAGTCCATAATCATCAAACTCAGTTCTTATTTACACCTTATAATTTAACGAGTCTCTTTGAATTTCTGTTCAGACCTGCTCAGTTTGAAGCTATTACACCTTTTCTAAAGGCCTGGATTTGCTGACACAGCATCCAGACTTAATAACCGCTGTATTTCAAAAGCTTGTTATTCCAGAGGAAACGCTGTTTTGCCAGGCACCTTAAAAAACAACCGCACATGCCCCTGAGCAGTGTATAATGACGTACATGCGCCAGAGAGGAGGATGGTGTGCGAGAGTCTTGACAGGGTATTAAATCTCTGCATTCTTGCATGCTTGACCTCAAGGTAGACCATGTGTGTTTCTGCTCAGAGCTCCTTGGAAATCTTAATGTAGTGAGAGATGAAGTGCTTTAACCTCCAGTGGCAGCGTTTTCATTATGGCTCTCACAGAAACAAAAAATGTGGTCATGGGATAGACACAATCCACGATCTAAAGGTAAACGAAGTCATCATGCCGGCACAGGACTGTAACTAAGCTGTTTCAACCAAAATGATTGACAGGTCTTTTAATACAAAGGATTACAAAATAATGTTTCCTGGCACTGAGAGGTTTGTTTATATTTTTACTAGTGCTGGTTTTGTTGCAAAAAAATAAATAAACGCCCTACACATTAGTTATTAGTTTAAATACATGAAATATACCAGAAAACATATTGCAAAAAAAAGTAATGCATTATAATAAGATTATTTTCTTGATTAAATCTGTAGAAATACATTTAGAAAAAAACGTTTCCAAAGCCCAAAGAGTTATATTACTGCAGACCACTGATCACTTTGAGAGAATCATCACTATCATGACACAGGATGTCCTGGACAAAGCCGTGATTTTTTAAATATTCAAGTACCATCAGTAGCAATCTTTTCATTAACGATTCAGTGAGTGTTGTGTTGAAGACGACCAGCCGAGAATGGCATGCCAAAGATGACCAGCTACCAAAGTTGAGTCGACTTTAAAATCCGTAAAGACTTAAAAAACAGCATATTTGCATCTTAGCTGCTCCAACACGAGGGTCTGATTATTTAAAACAATCAATTTAGCTGATTAATTGACTGGGATCGGCTGTGGTTCAGGATGTGGAGCGGGTCGATCTGTTTATCACAGGGTTTGTTCCCTGCCGACCTTGAGCAGGACACTGAACCCTGAAGGTCAGAGCCTTGCATGGAAACTGGCTGTGCTCTCTGTTGTGAGCGTGCGTGAATGTTTGAATGAAAGCCACATTGGCCTTTGATGAAGGCACGAAACTGTATAAATGCATTCTATTTACCAAAAGTCAAGACGGAAAAAGAAAGAAAGAAATGCTTCAACGTGCGGGGGATGTGGCTCTAGTTTCAGTTTACTGCACGTGATTTATTGAAATAATTGTGGTGAAGAATCCTCTGAATAAAGCGGTTGCAGGTTTATAGTCACTTCTGGGTTCATCCTACAGGTGTGTGTGCCCAGAGCTACAAAAGACATTTGTGTAGCGGTGATGTCTCATAGATCTATTATGTCTCACATAATTTCACTGAACACACCCTGGTTGGTGAGGATTTGTGCCAGGAGCGAACATCCTCGTCTGCTTTTCTTCTTTGGTGTCACTCCCAGTGCGGCTCCACCCGAACATGGCCCGGGCATGCAGACCGCTGTTTGTGCTCTCACAAATCCATGTCATTTGTCAACCAGAACATCCACCTCAAAGCCCCTCCATTATAGGATTGTTAAGATGGCTCTCTTTAGTGAAGTGTTTTTACAACTGGTACTTGCACAGTATGTTAAGTCAATAGCCACAGGCTCAGGGATATTATGATGGCTCTATAATGTGGACTGCAGAGAATGAAATCAGTGGGAAAATCAGTAGTTAACAGCACAGTGGTGTGCTGTGTCGGGTGTGGGGTGGGGTCGGTTTGCAGTCGGGGTAAAGACTGCAGGAAAACTGATTTTCTGTCACTGTGCTCCGTCACACCCCCCTCTGCTGCAGCCTGCATTAATAAACAATTGATGAATTCTTGCTCCTGCTTGTTATTATGATTTTTCCCCGGTGCTTGTATTGCGTTTACTGAGTTCTGAGAGAAAACAAAGCAATATCAAACGAGAATGGAGGGAGTCTTTGTCCGACTGTCGGTCTCTCTGCATGTTTGCATGTGTGGCCTTTTTGATAGCTTGCATGTTGTTGAGGACCCGAGGATGTGCATTGTGAAATGCAATCTCTGAAGATTCAGGATGGCATGATTTGGGAAAAGATTTTTAACTGCCATTATATTGACTACTATTGCAATTGCGATATGACTCACAACATTAGAGGGAATGATCACTCTTGCATCATTATTCTCATTTTCAATAAAAAATACACTAACTTGCCACTTTATTATGTACACCTGTTCAACTGCTTTTTAACACGAATATCTAATCAGCCGATCACACGCCAGCCACATGGTGAAGACGACCTGCTGAAGTTCAAAGTGAGCATCCGAATGAGGAAGAATGATTAAAGTGACTCTGAACGGGCGTGGTTGTTGATGCCAGACGGGCTGGTCTGAGTATTTTACAAACTGCTGATCTACTGGGATTTTCATGCAAAACCATCTCTAGGGTTTACAGAGAAAAATGGTCGGGAAAAGAAAAGATATCCAGTGAGCCAAAATGCCTTGTTGATGCCAGAGGTCAGAGGTCAGACTGGTTCAAGATGATAGAAAGGCAACAGGAACTCAAATAACCACTCAGTACAACCAAAGCATGCAGAAGAACGTCTCTGAACACACAACACGTCAAACTATGAAGCAGATGCAGCTGCAGCAGCAGAAAACCACCCCGCCACTTTATTAGGTACACACTTAATAAAGTGTTCATCATGTGATTGTATATTCAAATGATCATGATTTTTTTTTTCGAGGATCTGTAAAACACAAAGATTTCTTTTAAGTCTGTAAAGTACAAGTCACCAGCAGTCCATTGGTAACTGTCATTTATAACATATTTTTATTCAGTATGTGTTAATGATTAAAATTTATATTTTGTCATTTAATTCCGTAGCTCCGTTATATGTAAGTAGTTACTCCAACGCTGCTCCGGACCCAAAGGAGCTCAGTCGAAATTGTTTGTATGCATGATTGTTGAGGAAGCTGCCTGCAGTGATTCTGGAGCAATCAGTGACTTCTAATCAGGCGTGTTTTGAACAAAGAACAGACATCAACAATTTGTGTATAATGAGTCAAAAGTAGTTAGGAAACCTCAGTTTCCAGGTGCTTGTCAGTCATTCTTTGTAGGAAAACCATGGATGTCATGAAACTGTTTTGAGTTTCTGCCAGTTCTGCCTGCAAAGACATTTAACTGTCAACCTTCATGAACATATTCAAATCATTACGTTCGGGGTGGATTCACAGGGACAACACCTTTGCAGGTCCTAACAAGAATTTATCACGAACAACCTGAAAATGTGCCATTATAAACAGTTGCATAAGTTCTTTTGAAAAGCAATTATCCTGTTTTCTCAGGTTGTTCTAGGGTCATACCTATTAGTTATAAACTGGTGGTAATTAGATGTGAACACCTATCGAGCTCCTCTCTAAAGGGTTTAAAGCTAACCTGACATCAGCATCCCTCAGGCCAGAGAAAAGAGGGCTAGGACCGGCTTTGGGAGTTAAGCAATTAGATAATGCGCAGTGCAAACAAGTCAAGCCCACACCCATTTTGTCAGGAAAAGTCAGTGTGGCAATGTTGTGGGGCCGGGTCAGGGCCGAGGATTAGACAAGTTACAACATTGGTCCCAATTATCTGTCAGTCCATCAAGGGAGGATCCGCTGGTGTCGTACCAAACCCTCTATTCAGAACGATGCTTTGATCAGCGTTCGTTATAGTCTCACCTCGATCCAAAAAACAGTCAGGAGCATGATTTGTGTCCTGACTTTTATTTTCTTTTTTAATGTTGCCTTGTTCTGCTGAAGCTGTACACGTTTATTCTGCCTGAACTTGCTTCTCAGAGCTTCTTCAGTGTTGAAAAATTGTTCCATTGAGCGAGGATTTACAGCAGAATACATAGGATACGTTTTAGTCTGCTAATGATGCGTGAAGATCCCCCGACACAAACGAAGCTTACAGAAGCTTCATCCCTGCGTAAAAACATACTGCTGTGGCAGGAACTTTAATTAAGCAGGAGATGTCACATTCATCAAACTCGGAGATTACATTTCCCCGTGCATTCAACCTCTCCTCCTCAATGTTAATGGTTTTTATCCAATCTGTTCCAAACATGCATTACACACAGGACTTTAACAAGTGCGTACCAACTGACACGCCGCTGAAAAATGTAACAGCTTGTCATGAAAACGCCCACTTTGTTGGCCTAAAAACATCCACAAGACAATATAATAAAAATGTCCAAAGTTCATGCTGCTAATGGGAATTCATTTGTCAAAAATGATTCTATTTGATGTTACATTAGAAGTGCAGTAATAATTAATGTTAAGAGTTAATTTTACTGTTTGTGAAAATAAAGTTTTCTTTATTTGCATAGCAGTCTACAGTTACATTACAAAAAAAAACACAAAAGAGAAGAAATAACTATATATCTACTTCATATGTCACTATATCTAACTATCCTACTTATATCTATACAGAGCCTATATATACAAATAAAAAAGAAATTATATTTTTGCTGCTATGTGCAGTAGATATCTACTTACACAGACGCATAAACCCAAACATGAGTTATATTTTTTCTTCATAAGGTGGGCACTTAGTAATATGCACTAAATGTAAATATCTAACTTGCAAAAACTTGGTGAAAATACTCAAAATATCCATTTACTACAGACAAAATTACAATTTTATATTTATGTGCCAGCAGTTTATCATTCCCAAGTAGAAAAACCTCCAGGAATGTTCTTCCCACATTTTGATCAAAGCTGCCTGCAGGAACTATCTCATGATGGGAAAATACTCAGCGAGAGACGTCTCCAACGACTTTCAAAGCCTTGAGATAAAGGCGAGCTCCACACCGATAAAGAGAGACGGGAGGGAATGACGAGTTATTCAGGATGCAGTCCTCGTATTTCAAAGAGAAGCTGACCTTTTTTGGTCACTATAGTCATATTTCACAACCTGAAGGTCTGAAGTTCAGCTTCACCCGGCCTGGTTTATTGTAGAGACATAAAGGAGTGAGTTCTCAGGAAGAGGCAGGGTGTCATTTAGTATACTTCACCACGATAGCGTGCGGTTACTGGGAATTTCAGCGCTAACAGCCAGTTGTTTAACTGGATGTTTCATAATGTTGAATCTATTAGAAAAAGGTGCTATTTTCCTATAGAACCACCATGAAGTTTACTTGTTTGTCTTTCAATACAAAATGTTAACAGATGTGGGATGGACTGCCACAAAATGTAGTTTATCCATTAGTGTTTCTCAGAGGATGGACTTTATAACTTTGATCCCACGATCGTTCTGCTAGATCTTCTATGCCTGAAGGGAAATTCTTCAAATTTTGCACAAACATCCACTTTGACTCGAGGCTGAACTGATTCGATTCTGACAGTTAAATGTCAAAGTCACTGTGACCTTACAAAATGTATTTGTGTTACGTGCCTTAACTCAATAGTTCCCAAGCTAATTTATTTATTTATTTCACACAAATTTGAAGTATGAAGTAATAACGTTTTTTATCCAAAGGTCGGCTTCACTGTGACGTCATAATGTTTTACAATAAAACTTTTCTGGCTGCTATATTAAGCTTTAACTCAGAAATAGAAGAAGAGATTGTGACCATATGTCACATTTGGTTGAATGCTGAATTTAAATAGTACAGAGCTTCTGTGCTGCTGGGGTGAAAATGTGTGTGAAACATCCAGCAACCTACCATCCTTTGAGGAGATAATTACAGTTTGATTTGTGTTTGTCCAGTACAGACAAAATAATCCACCTGCTGAGCTCAGGACATTCAGCTGTGCTGTATGTTTAGTGCTAAATAGCAAATGTTAGCAGTAAACATAATACCTGCTAAACATCAACAGGCTAGCATTAAGATTATGAAGTGATAGCATGCTGATCACAGAGCTGCTCGCATGACTGTAGATGTGTTTTGTTTTGTTTATTCTTGTCAAAGCTGCTATCAGACCTCTAACCATTGACTGTATGATTATAGTGGACATAGTCACCCTTTGGTTTGTAGACTGCTGCTTTGAAGCCTCAAGTTTGGCATTTTAACACAATTTAACACACTGGCTAATGTTTTAAAATCAAGTAAGAAGAAGGTAATTTTTCTATTGACTTACATTGAAACAGACTTTATTCTGCAGCCGGTGGTGTCGCCCCCTGCTGGCCGTTGGACAGAATGCAGGTGTAAGACACTTGGCTGGGGGTTGTCGCCTGCCTGTAACATACAAATGATTCAATGTAATCCTGGTAAATAAGACAGAAAGTCTTAATTTTGAGGTAAGACAGTGAGGACAGAAAGAATATTCTTAAAGTTAACACTTTACAGGAGTATTTAAAGTACAAACAAATACACATATCTCCTTTTGGAAAACAGGATTTAGAGAAATCAATTGAACGTGGAGAAATCCCGTCCCTTATATTGGCTCCTAGCATAATTTACCTCGCTCCCTCAGGACTGATGATAATGGTGGCCTGGGAAAATATCTGCGGTCACTTAGCAACACCGACATTCCTCGTGCTCGGCCTGGTGGTGTCTGTGTCCTGTCTGGACTGGGAGGAGGACTATATTTAAGTCTGTGGAACATAAAGCAGAGGAATCATCCGCCAGTGAGCGATGATCTCGCCTGACATCTCTGTGCACAGTTTACATGATTGAGCGAAGCAGGAATTAATCTACATGCACTTCCGATGGCTCTGAGTCCATGAACACCAGATGGCCTGAGAAGATGGAGGAATAATGTGTGAGATTGTGTTATGGATACGGATTGAGGTCAAGGAGAGAAGGGGAGTGAAAACATGAAGTGAGCTTTGACCTTGGAGTGTTGTCTCATCAGCAGAGACCCTGGAGCAGCCCGACGGTGGCTTCACATCGCTGCATCATTAGCACTCCACACATGTCTCTGTGGAGTCTGAGGAGGCTATAGATTTCATGGCATCATGGCAATCAATCGATGACCTACTACAGTCATGCCTCCCCCTTTTTCTCTCTCAGCAAAGCCTCACATTGCTCACTATTTCACATCTCTGTGCCACAGATGCTTCTTCCCGTCTCGCCCCTCCTCTCCGCCAAAGATTATAGGAAGAATCTGTTCTCAAAGTGAATCATGGCTCCGGCCTGTGCGCTGTATAATTGCACATGGAGGGTGGGGAAGGCTGCTGCCATGGAGAAGACATAATTCAGGCACCTATAGGGATCCATGGGAGCATCACATGCACTCTGAAACCCTCCGATGTGATTCATCAAACCTGTCAGTGGCTTCATTTCATACGAGCTGAATGGGTGTTTGTCCTGCATGTAGCCAGATGTATCGATCCCTCAATCTGTTATCATATAACACTTCCTGTTTTACGATTGCCTGGCCTCATGAGGATGAATTGTAATGGCCCTATTAAAATCTCTTTATAGTGTTTAGACTCAGTTTTGCAGAGGCTTGCTTCAGAAATGACTATTTGTTTCCTCACACAGTCTGCTCTGACAAACATCATTATTGTTATTTAAGACATCAAGTGTAGTGTAAGAAATACTAATCATTATTATGATTTGATAATATGATTACACAGTGATATTGTATCATTAATATAGACTGTATCTGAATCACAATCATTTGTTTCCTGTTAGCTTCAGCCACCTGGTGCTGTGGTTTTGGCCAAACATTACTGTTTACTGTTAGACTCGGTGGCAGTTCTAGACTATTTGAATTGGGAGGACCAGGCACAGGACCTTGTGCCATTTTGCCAGTGCCCAAACAAGTTTTTTTTTCCATGTATTGCAAAGGAATAACATAAAGTGGACAAATCTATAAAGTGGAAACACGCAGGTACCATTAAAACCAATTTTCATTCAGATATCTTGAGGTCAGAGCTCAAAGTGCCACTTTGAAAAGAGCCGCGCTAATTGTTCCCTTGCCAAAATGTTACCTAACTTTGAAATGTTATTTCACCCCCTACCTGACAAGCTAATATAAAAACACCAATGGATGCGTAACGTTGTCTAGTTTGCTATTTTGTTCTATAATTATTTTCGCTCTAGCTTTAAGAACGGAGCATACTACAGCCTCTTAAAGACAGTCACGTTGACTGTGATCGAGTTGGGGGGGGGTCGGG
>CAFUXE010000848.1:357691-379314 GCA_903364295.1 Serranus cabrilla | reverse complement strand
TTATTATCAATAATAATAATAATAATAATAATAATAATAATAATACAGGGGCACTGGCCCTCTTTGCCCAACTCACATTGCTCAGCCTTATATAACACTGAATACAATACAACAAACAGACATTACAAATAAATCTCTAAGAACATTAGAACTATAATTAACCCTAAAAAATCAACCAAAATTCTATTTATGTATTTTGTAATTGTAATATGTGTAGGTATTTATTACTGATGTTTGTTATGTATATAGACAGACATGAGAACAGTTCAGTATATATACACAGTTGCCAGTTTATAAGGTACGCCTGGCTAAAACTAAAGCAGTCCAGCCCAAGAGAGACCGAGGTGTTTATTCAGCTGTACTATCACTTTAAACAGCGGTGGAAGAAGTATTCAGATCGTTTACTTAAGTAAAAGTACTAAACCACACTGTGAAATTACTCAACTACAAGTCAAAGTCCTGCATTCAAAACTTACTGAAGTGAAAGTACAAAAGTACAAAAATTGTACTTAAATACAGTACTTGAGTAAATGTACTTAGTTACCTTCCACCACTGATTTTAAAGGATGTAGTTTGTGTTGCTGCTGAACTGTATTCTGTTATACAGAAAGGTATTTCTGTTATTCAGTCTACCCTGACTGAAAATAAAACACGAGGTAACTGAGGAGAAAGCACCAAGACTGCATTATGGCATCAAAGAATTGTTAAAGGCAAGTAGTTTTGAGGAATAACGGGAACTTGAGGGTTAAAAAATTGAATAAAATGAATTAATTAGAAGGAGTGTAAACATCTTTAAAGGCACATGTTTACGAGTTAATCTGCTCTGTTATATGGGATCAGTTTTGAGCCTCTAATCTGACGTCTGGTTACAGAGAATTTCCACTCAGTAAGTAACACTTTCCAACACATCGTATACTTTAAACAGGGTGTTGTCTGGCTCAAACTTTTATTTGCAGTGAGCAACAGAGGCTTTGTGGAATGATATGCAACCACACCTCAATGTTTTCCCTGTGCTCCTTTTGGTATTTACCGCCTGTTGCACAACACATCTTTGGAATTTGAAGATCAGATATATAATTATTAATCACTTGACAGTCACCTCCAAGATATAAATTTCACTCGTTTTAATTTGTGGCAGAGATAAATCAACTCCCGACATTAAATCATTATGGGTGGCATAATTATCACCATGACTGCTGTCATTAAAAAGTACAGGAGCATTAGTGGAACAGATTTGGATGTGTGCATGCGGTGTCCTCCGGCGCACTGATGGGAAAACATTGAGGCAGCTCGCGTGCAAACTCCCAGACATACCACACAAGGCAGGGAGTGTTAGTTGGCAGGCGCTGCAGGAATGCTATTGTTCAGCAGACAAAAATTGTATGAGAAAATGTCTGTTTCGTGTCACACACTTCATTTTTCTCTCCCCTCTGTATCCTAATTTTTCCTTTTTTCCCTAAATTTGAGCAATTCCAAATACTACTCTAGTTAATCATGCATTATTGATTTAATAAAACACTTTCTTTATCTTCATTATTAGATTGGATCTAAGGAAACAATACTAAAATAACGCAGAAAAGAAAAATACAGATGATTCTTTCTTTCCAAGGTTTTTAATTTTCTCATTGAAAATTACATGTGGCTACTAAAAAAATCTCTTTAATTAAATTTAAGCTCTTACTTTCTATTCCTAGTTTACTGTTGCCTCATGAAAGTGGACCAGAAATCCACATTTTATTGCTGAAGCTGGATTTGCAGGATGAATGAACACATCTGTAACGTCGCACGGTTAGTTTCTGATGTGTGAGAGGAAGATTACAGAGGATGTGTGTGGCGGTAAACAGACGTCTGTGAGTTGACACAGGCTCCAACCCTCCTGCTGTCTTTGTCCTTGTAAGGAGACGCCGGGTGTGTTCGTTTGACTGAGTCACACCAAAGGTACAGGAAAACCAGAACCACAGTTGTGGCATTCAGGCCAGATAGAATACTTTTGCTATGCGGTCGTGTCATCTCTGTTTGGATTAGCCATTTTTATCTGGATGCTCTAAAACAGTCGGTGGTTTTCCATTAGACTTTTATGGATTGCTAAAGCGAAGCTGCTCCAAATAATGTGAAAGCAGTTGCTGCTTAGGTCTGTCGATGATTTCATTAGCGTTGATAGATGACATAAATGGCCTTGACGTATTGTTGACACAGGGAGGCTTTCCCTCCATCAGTGTGTCGATTTAATCATCCAGTTATCACCAGCGGGTATTAAAGATAAGGACACTCGGAGGTTCCTTCAGGAAGTGACAACACAAGTGATGCAGGTACTTTTAACCATCTGATTTGTGTCTGCAGAGGATGTGATGCAGTTGTGAACTCCGGCGACCTCAGCAGGAGTCCTGCGGCAGACAGCCGGAGTGTTGTGGACACAGTAAAGCAGCTCTGCCAGCATTTTTAGAACAAGGCTTCAATCACAGTGCGAGCTGGCACGCCCTGCCGAGGAATACTTCTCCCTAATTAGACAGTATACATTCAGAGGGTCCTGAATGGAAACAAGGCTGTGTTTTGTTGAGAAAGTGAATCTCTAGTGATGCATGTTGTGACACCAAAGCGACTTCTGGCTGTTTGTGTTTAAAGGCTACAGTGATGTCCCAGAATGCAGCAGTGGGCATCAGATGTCAGCGTTCTCCCTCACAGTAAACATATATGGCCAGGCATGTGCTGCTTACACCAGTACACACAAATTACCCACTGACTCACACAGAAACCCCCTCATCCTGTCCTCCGCTGTCGCCGGCTGTTTGGCTCACGCTCACATGGGCGTCTGACACTGTGGTTACTTCATATTATGAGTTGAATGAGTTCCTTTTTCATTCTGAACCTCAAACTCTCTTTTGGGAAGCGTCCGTGACTCAGCATGCCTGCGGTCTCATATCTGAGGGAGCAGGATGAGTGTGAATCAGGAGCGAGCTGAGCAGCCCGATGCAGAGAGCTTTTTGCCTTGTAATGCTTTGCAGAAGCTACATACTGTAAGGCAATTAAAGACGCTCCTAATTTTGTTTTTACATAGCTGCCATAGTGCAGATGAGTGATACGAGCAGCCAGGAGAGGGAAGAGAAACCGTGCTGCTAAGAATAGCTTGCAGCCCATAGGGGAGGGGTCTGGCACTTTATTTAGCCATGCTAGTGGTATGGCTATATACGCCAGTCTGGACTTTGATCCAGACTGACATATCTCAGCAACAGTTGGATTGATTGCCGTGACATTTGGTTCACACGTTCATGTTGCCCTCAGCATGAAACGTAATCACTTTTGTGACCCCCTGGCATTCCAGTGAGCCTCAGCTGGACTGCTGCTACAGCATGCTAACATGCTAAACTAAGATGGTGAACATAGTAAACATTCTAGTACCATACCATCAGCGTTTCAGCAGTGTCATTGTCACACAGAGTGACTCAGAGATTGGCTTATTTTTGAAGGACAACCTTCAACCAACTGGAACAGCACATGTCTACCTGAACTCTCTCATTCAGGCCCAATCACACTCTCGCTCAATGAACGATCTTCCAGTAAAAGGCGTCTGGCTCATCTGCCGGTACAGGACCCCAAGTCTCAAGCTAGACTCTTTCCCTCTGTACTTCCAGGTGGTGGAACAAATGACCAAACCAAGAAGAGAATAAAGACCCAGCTCTTCTGTAAACTCCTTCACACACAATCTACATGGACTGGAAATAAATAAATAAACCTTTTATGCTCTATTTGCACTGTCCTTATACACTGACTGATGGCAACTGCAACCCGATAGAATCAAACTTAACCCATGCTACCTCCTCTTGTGCTGTCTTCTGACGAGATCTTTGCCTGTGTTGTATAATCTCTCAAATGAGTCACTTTGGATAAAAGCATCTTCTGAATGAATTTGTAACAGTTGTAACAAATGAACACCACTTCTGATTACTGAAGCTTAAATGCAATCACCAGCAGTAAAATGCTAACTTGAGGCTCTGAATGATATCCACAACGACTGCATGACTTTAAACATCACCAGCACTGAGCTGATGATGATTTAATGTCCCCAACAACCTCTGGAGTCTCATTTAGCCACTTGTTAGCAACCGCCTTTTTTAAGACATGTAAAAGCTGAAAAATGTCACGAATGAGGTATCTACTGACGCATTTTATTACAACCACACCCCGAATTACAGGCAGCTCACCAAAATCGTTGCCTTTGAGACGAGGGGAAAAAAGTGCAAAAATGTCTACTCGTTTCCAGGATTTAAGGCTCATTCCTGTAGCTGAATATTAGCTTTTAGCTATCTGTCTTGGTTGAACCTATTGCGTGCAGAATGACTCAACCATGAGCTGCTTGTTTTAACATGAATTGTTTTTCCAATTGGCGCTGATGACGTGATTAATAATTCAGTCTACCTTATCTTCAGTAAATATTGGATTTACTACAAATGGCTTTGAACAATGGTCAGAAGTGTTAGCACATGTTCCTCCGTATCTGTGTGTGTTTTATCTCTGTCAATAGCGTGACTAAAGATTTTCAGTTGCTTGAATTGTCATCAGTCAGATTTTGTATCTCACTCCTGAGAATTCATGAGGAAAGAAGCAGTTAGCGTGAAGGAATTCAGACTGCAGCAGAGATACTCCACCCTTCTGGGTGTGCTGAAGCTCAAATGTCCCTTTGCAGTCAATCAAAGGTTCAAACCCCTATTCATGAGCAGTGTTTGTTTGGAAAAGGATGAACTCCATTCTCTGTAGTTTTTTATCGAGGCAGTGGGGTTGTAAAGATGACCGTACAAAGGAGGGAGGAGACAAAAGGGGGGGAAAGTGGGTGTGAACCCACACTGTCAGGGGCGTTTTGTAATCAGAGACGGGAGTATTATCCCCACAAAAGTACCATTAACCTGTGCAGTGGCCCTCAGGGGACTGACCCACCTCTGTGCTCTGTGTTGCAGATGGGAGGAGGAGCTGTCCAAGCGAGAGCAGCTGGAGTCCACCGTGGAAATCATGCAGCAGGTTGGGAAACACAAACAATGAAACATATTCCAATAACATTCTCATGCACAGCTATTTGGAGTGCTGCCAAGGGCCTTTTATCGCATGCAGACAAAGCGAACAAACATTCAGAGGGAAGGTATGTGTACGCATACATTTAAAACCTGCAGCCTCAGCACATACATAAACATTTATATATAGCTCAGTTCTTGGTGGTGTTTTATTCTGTGTGGACTCAGCAGAGCTGGACTAGAAGCAGCAGGGGGATGTGTGTCAGATTTGAAAACACACATTAGAAACCCATCAGCTGGAGTCTGTCAGCCTCGAAAAAAATATAAACATCAAATATCACCAGCAGGCCACCATTCTGTTTCTGTTCAGAGCAGGCAGAGGAAATAGATTTGGAAGCAAAATCAATTTAAAGTGTCACACCTTGAGGCTATACGACAAAACATGCACCGCCCCAGCTGATGCGAGTGGCTCATCTGGCCGGCATCCTTCGCTCTCTCTGCTTCTGCACGAATCGATCAGTGACAGCATGCGTGTTTGTCTTGGATTCTGGGTCAGCAAAACCCCAGATAGAGAGGTGGAGTGCCATCCCAAGGGGGTTTTAACCTTTAAGAGCACACACAGGCAGACACCGCTGTGCATGAAAGATCTGTTCAGAGATAGTAAATTCAGCGAAAACAGCCATTTATTGTGCAGGGATCAGAGCCAAGGAGCTGCTGCCATGTGCTGACTTTATACAGACACAAAAAGTGACAGACTGAAGTCAAAAAGTTGGTCATTATTTTAGATTTAGTCTTTTGAGATCATGCCAACCAGCTAGATATGATAACCATCCATTAAGTGTGAAAATATAGGAAATTATAGATTGTTTTGCAAAAAGTAAGATTACTTAGAAGTTACAAGGGTTAGAGGGTTTTTATCAATGTTTTTGAGACCAAAAGTGATGCTGGATCATGAATGTGATCCCCATGAGCGTGCTGGTCTTACAATGAGGTGTGGTCAGGCACAATGTTGGGACAAAAACATGGTCTAAAGTAAATGGTGCTGTATTTTCCTGCTAACTTAATCAGAATGTAAGATGCACATAGTTGGGTTTATGACGTGTACACTCTGCTTGTTAGACACACAGGGAGGCACAGCAGGGCTCCTCCTCAGTTAAATAGGTTATCGGTGCATTTGCTCATATGCAGTATAAATGGAGTGGTTGATGGGACAGAGGCTGAGGGTGCACTTACTTTACCAATCTGCCAAATCCGCCGCTGAGCCTGGTGCAGGCACACAGGGCTTTTAAAGGGAAAGGGAGATGACTCTCTGATTGCTTTCAGTTTTGTTTCACCCAAAAAACATGTATGACTTATTAAAAGACTAAATTTAGCCCCTATGTCCCTTGCGTCTTACTTTGCACCCAGATTATGCAGCGTTTAGTTAGCATAAGTAGAACTGGACACGCCCTAAATTCATCTACACCACGCACTTTAGACCATGAACTTAAAAGGGGCCCTGAATGTGTTAATTAGTGGGGATTAGATGTACCTCAGACAGAGTCAGGGCTGCTGCTTCCTCCTCTCTATGCTAAACTAAGCTAAGCTAACTGGTTATTGGCTGGGGTTCCATGTTTGCCGTTCAGGTATGAAAGTGGAATTGATATCCACACAAAAAGAGAGAGTATATTTCTCAAAATGTTAAGTTATTCCATTTACGCTGTTGAACCTTTATTCATGAATCCTCTTTGTCCAACCTTTAAAAACACTTTGCTTATCACTGAATGGTTTCAGCACAGGCTCACATTTGCATTATCTCAATTTTGGAAAGGAAGTTCGACCTCTGGATACAGATCATAAAAAGCTAAACAGTAACCAATATGAAAATGTCCTGTATAAAAGGTTCTTTTCATCAGACAGGCCTTATCTGAATGCAGGTCTTTTATCTATCTCTTATAAAGATTTATTGAGTTATTGAACGTTATTTTACATGTTTATTGTGGTTAAACCACCTCCACAAACCCCAATAGTGTCTTTGTTTACCTGCTGTGTGTCCTATTTGAAGTCCTTCTCTGTGACGTTCTCCCAGAGCGCCCGGGAGTCGACCGAGGTCCAGGATGAGCTGAGCGAGAAGGTGGACAGACTGAAGGCTGAACTCGTGGTCTTCAAGAGTCTGATGACTGATGTAAGTATTTGTTCAGCGCCAGGGTGATGTCACGATCACTTCCCAGAGTCTGACAAAGAAAAGAACCTGCGTTAACACCCACACTCAATCATGTTAAGCAGTGCAACAGTGTTTGAAGAATGTACAATTTGTTTCCCTGCACATTTCATTCTCATAAAGGCTGTCAATCACACAGGTTCAGATAATAAAACCAAACACACACACCCTTCCTTCCTTCCTTCCTTCCTTATTTGTTAAGAATATATAATGTCTAAAGCCTCTAAGACAAGCATTCATTGAAAACAGCTTGAATAGCAGCTGTAGATCAACAGCACTTCCTGTTCTGCACAGCCGTGTATTGTTCTCTGGCTGCTCTGCTCGAGTGTGATACACAGTTATAATATACTGCAGCGGGCCCAGTCACAGCTAGTGCTTGCTCAGGGATAAAAATAGTCGGATGTTGTTTTTGTCTTTTGGAAGGAGTTGTTGTTTACCCTGCTTCTCTTCACTTTTGGCATCTTTACATTGTAGATTTTTATTTCTATTATTTTCTGTGCTTGACTTCATCCCTGATGTGTGAATCCAGAGGCGGGTAAGTGATGTAGAAGCAGTGCATCTCTTAGGTTAGACTTAGTGGTTAGACGTCCTTTAGTTTGTGCTCTAGATGTGCCGACCCTCTTGTCTATTGTTAAAAGTTTTACTGTAGCAGGAAGAAACAAACTAAATGTGACCTACTTTCATGATCCTTATCTACCAACAGAAATTATGGGCATCCTATAAAAACAGGGCTGCAACATTCTTGCCAAAATCATAATGACATTTATTCTGGACGATATTTAGATCATGATTATTTAACACAATTATTCATTGGAAACATTTTGCATTTACTTAAGTTTTTTTCATTTTCATTTGATTTAAACCAATGGATTTACTTGAACTTGAAATATAATTAAACAGAAAAACTAGAAAAGCACTCGGAGAGCGCAGAACCATATGTATTTTATCTCAGTTATCTTGTTTTTCTGAATTGTTTGGAAAGTCATAATTATAATTGAAAATAAAATCCAATTAATCAACTACTTAAAAATATTGTCAAGAGCGTCCTGGCTAAGATTGGCAGCAGTGACCGTGAATCACACATAACACAAAATATGTAGCAACATCAAAATGAAGCAAAAAGGCCTTTAAAGTAAAAATAACATTGTGAAGGATAAAGTAAAAAGAAGCATCTTGAAAGGTAGATCATATTTTGCATTTTGCAAAAGTGTATGGAGGTGATTTTTACCAATACCAATTAAACTAACAGAACTGACGCAATATGGCCGCCCGGTATGATCAGTACTTGGTGCTTTGCCTGCTGCAGTGTATCAGCTTCACGTCATCTAAAACAATCATCCTTACCCATGCAGCAAATGTCTGACCTGGACACAAAGATCCAGGAGAAAGCTCGCCGGGTGGACATGGACATCTGCAGGCGGATCGACATCACGGCCAAACTGTGCGATGTCGCTCAGCAACGCAGCTCGGAGGACATGTCCAAGATGTTCAACGCCAGTCCGGCCCGGTCGCTCCCGGAGAAGGTGGGTGCAGCCAGATCTGCTGTTTCACTGTTTGACAGCAAAAATATGAATTCTTCTGTGAAGGAAACAGTCAGCACTCTGGGACTGAAACCAGAGCTGCCAGTGGCTGAATGTCTGTAGTGAAGATTTCTTTTTTTCACCTGCTGATCATAAACTCACTGACCTTTCAGAAGGTGCAGGGTGCATGTTCGTAAACACAAATATAAACATACAGAGAACAGACAGTAGCCGCTCAATTCATATGCATACACACACAAACACGCGCACACACAGAAATGTGTGTGTGAAAGGCTGATGTGGTGACTCTTCGCTGCACACAAGGTTATCACATTGCGCCGACAGTGCTGGCTAAACGCCCGAGTATAAATCCACTGTGAATCAAGCTGGTGGCTTCTCTTATGTTAAGTATGTCTACCTTTCTTTTTTTTGTACATGGCTTAATTGGTATTTTAGCACTACATACAAATGATGTCAAATATTAGAACTAAAACGACTGCCTCATGGTTGCATGTCTCAGCAAACCAGTCAAGATGCAGTTAACACGTCTGTTCAGACTCATGTGTTGCCATGACAGCAGACAATACTTCAAATGTTGGCGTTTCTGCAAAGAAGCTACAAATTCTAAAACGTGAACACATTTTCACCTCAGCTTGACACGCAGCAGTTGCAGTTTTAAACATGTTCTTTACGTTGTGAAACAAAACGACTTGGTTACGTTTAGGCAACAAAACTACATGGTTATGGTTTGGGGGGAAGTATATAAATGTATGTTGCTAGGTCACTGAGTGAAATCTCATGGGATAACTATGAATTCTTGTGCATAAAACTTCATAAGAATACCTGCAAGCCCTTAGTGAAAATAGGTAGAATACAGTATGCATATTAACCCAGATACAAAGCTTCTTTACATTGTGATTACTGACATCACCTATTATTTTAGAGTTAAGAGGATATTTATTGCCTGGCCTCTTCATAACCAATCAAGGGTTGCCAAGTCCAATTAAATATCAAAGCAGAAGCTCGTAAAGTGAATCTGAGTTTCTGCAGCTCAAGAGTTCGTCACATTTTTTATCAACATAAAATAAGTTGGAGATTGTGCCTGTTTACATCCATCCATCCGTCCATTATCCTTAACCGCTTATCCGAACTCCCAGCTGACACTGGGCAAGAGACGGGCTTAACCCTGGACAGTTTGCCATTTGGACCATTGCCAGTTTGACTATCACAGGCTGACATGTAGAGACAGACAACCATTCGCTCATCATCATCTTTTGATTTTTTTGCACCAGACATGATTTTATATAGTTCAGGGTGTTGATGGAAACACTGTCTTCGTCTCCATCAACACCCTGAACCACATAAAACCATGTCTGGTGCATAAAAATGCTAAGGGCACACCCTTCCAGTAAAGCATGTCCCTACTTTCACTGGGACTGCTTTTATTAAAAGAGTCAGAAAAACACTCTGTTGGATCCTGATGATGATAAAACAGCAGAACGTTTCTTCAATAGTAAATATTTGATCAACTTTGTGCAACACAACCACAAAGCACAGCTCATCAGGTTTGCCTTGTCAAGCAACGTTTGTGTTTATATTACTGTGTGTGTGTGTGTGTGTGTTTTGCAGGGTGCCATGGCCTGCTGCAGGAAAAAGGAGCGTAAAGTCGTGTCTGATGAGGAGAGTTCAGAAATGGATGCGGAGCCCAGCCTGTCAGAGGAGGACGTCCCCGGGTCGCTCAACATCACGGATGAAATGAAACGCATGCTCAACCAGCTGTAAGCAACACACACACACACACACACATACAGAGTCAAGTCCTCCCTGCTTCAAATGAGCCAAATATCATCTGCAGTCACACCAAACCAGTACAGATGTTGTTTTGATGGAGTTGCACTCCTTCATCTCCCTCTAGTGTTTGTTTGGAGCATTAGCTGACTTACAGTTTGCTCATTCAGCAAAACTCAGCCGATAGAAATACTGAGGGCATTATTTGCTTTGTTAAATTCACAGCAACACAGATTTACTAATCACCAACAGCTAAGACTTTCAGTGACTGCTCTCATTTTCCATAAACTCTTCCTTCCACCTGTTTGTCTTCCTTATAAGCGCGTCTTCCTCTTTGCTTGTGACCTCTGCTGAGTCTGTGGCTGTTATACTTGTTCTTCGTCTTCTTCCTCCCTCTCCTCCCTCCTGTTCTTTCCGTTCCCTGTCCTTGTCTTGTCCCACGCAGACATTGTTCAGATAACTCCTTTGTTGCCAGGCGCGAGACGTTCGATATTGACGACGACTGCGACAGTCTGACGTGGGAGGAAAACGAGGAGACTCTGTTGCTGTGGGAGGACTTCACAAACTACAACGTGCCGTTAGCAATCACCACTACGCCCGGCACACTGGCCTGCCCCTCCGAAGGCAACGGCGAAGCTGCTGATCCAGTGAGTCCCGTCTGCATTCATGCTCCTCCAATATGGTTTTTAAACTCATGCAGCGCAGCGTGGACATCATTGCTATAGGTGCTGTGTCAGACATATACTCATGCATGATGAATGAGGCTTGTGTCTGTGCTCTCTAAGGACTCCCAGGATGGAAGTCTTGGCAGCCTCATCGATGAGACGGAGTCACTATTTAAGACCAGAGAGCAGGAGTACCAGGAGACCATCGGCCAGATCGAGGTAGGCAATCCGTGTGGAAAAAACCACTCGCAAGCACAAAGCAAGATTAAAGCAAATCAGGAATATAATCAACAAGAAACATTAGCCATGATTGATGGATGCAGTGCACAAGGGTAATAGAAAAACAATTCACAGCCGGACAAAATGTAAATAAGTTGTGGACAGCTGTGGAAAAGCTTCAAAGAAATCTTGGAGAACATTCGGAAAACATTTGGATGTTTCAAGTTTAATTGGCTATGAAAGTTTGATTGACACGTATCTTATCATTTCCTGCTAGTATATAAAGGTATGTTAATATTTTTGTTAAAACAGGACATTATGTTGTTTAGTACGTAGAACATACAAGATGGTACGAGGTTCGGGAAATTCAGGCACTGTACAAAAATTATAGAGGAATCGTTTGAAACCACAAAAGTTTGTTGGAATTTCTTTTCTTATACTAAACTGATTTTTTTAAAATAAAGTCTATAGAACATGATTGGTAGGGTTAGGGCAGAACCACAATACTTAATAATAATACTTAATTAAAAAAAGGTAGTTTGACACAGAATTTGCTGAACAAATACTGTGCCCCCTGTGATTTGGATAGTGCACTGGTCCATATTTCAATTTGGATAAAATGTGATTGTGTAACCCTATTCCCAATCAAATCATCAAATACACTACGCCAAACGGAGCAGGACATCCCACTGCAGCCAGTCACATTTTGCCTTATGCAAGCCAGTTGCTTTTCTGCCTATTATAATGTGCAGTTTGATGGATATTGTGAATCTCATTGCCCCCTTTCCAAACCCTTGTGATTGCCGCACTCACTCACATTAATCTTTCCCATTAGATGGAATTGGCCACAGCAAAGAGTGACATGAACCGACACCTGCACGAGTACATGGAGATGTGCAGCATGAAGAGAGGCCTGGACGTGCAGATGGAGACGTGTCGGCGGATGATTAAAGGTGGCAGGAACTCTCCCTCCATCAGCTCAGTGGCCAGCAGCGACTCAGGGAACACAGACGAGATCCAGGACGAGATTTCGGACAAGGACGCAGAAGCCGAAGTCCCTGTTAGTTGATGGCTGCATACCCGGGCTCCGTCCCAGCTCTTCCTGAACGACCCTCGACATCACAGTGGTCACATGTGTATAGAGCTCCACCCTGTCGGAGAGGTGGAGCAACCTAAATCTGGGCCTGTTCGACCTGTTAAAGTTCTGGTGGTCGTGCTCACTGACGCAGGCCCAGAACTGGTGCTTTTATACTATTTCTGTTGTTTAGGAAGTGGTGGGGGGGCGTCTTTGCTTCACACAGAGAAAGGGTGCATATAGAGCCTGAGCTGTGCTCTCTTCCTCACTGCTGCCTCGCTGGATCCTCGTCCAGAGCTTCACATCATTTCAGGCGAGAGAAAAAATTAATCTTGAGTATTTTAAAGTGGCTGAGAAGATTTTGTACAAATTCTTACCCTATTAATGTCCTTTTATTCTAAAGGAAATGAAAATAGTACATATTGTGCTCCCCCACATAGCATTCATCCATCTTTACATATAGGTTTTATTATTTCATTTAGATTGAAAAGTGTCCGTGCGTCTGAATTGGAACACTACTTTGTTTTTGTTTGCAGTCCAAATTAAAGTGCTTGGAGGTTTAAGTGTCTTCTGCCAAGGAGACAAAACAAAGAGTGGAGACAAATGGTGTTGGAGTCGTGGTGGTTTCTGAGGGAACTCTGTCGAGTTGCCAAAGTTGACAGAGGAAAGGAGCACAGCCTTTTGATGCATCAGTGCACTACTGAAGTTCTATGCAATTTAGCTGGCCTTATTTTTGGACTGGCTTTCAACCCTTCTTCGTTTCTCTTCAAACCAATACGATTAGCCTTTTAAGCAAAGCAGGTGTTTTCTATGTATCATTTTGAGAACTTTTATTTGTGTGTGTGTGTTTGAGCGTGAAATAATCTTAGAATGGGATGTTTGTTTTGTTTTCATGGACACCAACAGTAAAAACTGGAACAGTGCCCCCTCAACAAGGGACTCATCTTCATTCATGACTAGAATCGTCAACATCTGCCAGACGCTACTCACTACTGAAACAGGCAGAGCTTTGTTCTGATGGTGACGGACTTCACTGAGGGAACATGCAGTTTATTTTGTGCATTTTAAACGGATATAATCCAATAGTTTTAATCAAAGTCAAACAATGCCCTCCAACAACTTAAAGGGAAACTTCTTCAACCTGGACCTTTTTCATGAAAAACAGGGACAACAATTTGTAGAATTGCTCTAGTTTTGGTCGGGGTAGCTGCAGCCGCAATGTAATAATTCTGAGCAACTGTTGGCTGCCAGTGTATGTCCACTGAAAGTGCTTGTTTTACCACTGATGGGCTCAGATTGTTAAAAGAATTGTCAGACAACAGCATGAAAGTCTTTGTGTCTATCCTGCAGTCCGTCCCTGAAATCTTCAGGAACATTTCCTGCACAGGGTCATGTGTAACAGGGGGGAAGGGATTATTATTCAGGGAAATCTGTACCACCAATTTCCCATCTCAAGACAGATCATCCATTTGATGAATGGCATTCATGTGGGGCAAAGCAATCAGACTTGGCTGAGGATGTATTTAAATCTTCATTACAAGAACGTTGGCGTGCCATGTTCCAGGAAATAATAAGCAAGATCTTCCGCTGCATTCCCACCGTTTGCCTGACTTTCCCTACTATTCCAGCATCGTGTGAAAAGGCATAAGACAGAAAAATTCCTGAATGTAGTGCATAAATGAGTAGTGAAAATCACTAGCAGTGCCTGAAAGGTTATTCTTGTAAATTTTCCAGGAACTGTGGTTTCGTTCTGAAATCCTGTGTGGCCTCCTCAGCTAAATATTCAACCACGACATTGTAAAAAAGCTTTAAGATAATAATACAAACTCCTCCTGACAAAACTCTCTCCAACTCACACGAAACAGAAACAAGAAGAAAAAAGGATCCAGGTTGAAAAATCCAGTTTTCCCTCTAAGCAAAACCAAAGGACACATTTTAAAAAACACCATCATCATATTCCATTTTTTCTTCTTCGTGTGGTCAAGTGCTGTCCTGCAGGGGACTCTGTTCCAGACAGGTTGCACATCCTGCTTTGTCTCTTCTGATTCGGGGCTCAGAGTGTCAGACTGTACATAGAGGGCTGTAGGCATGTGATCGTATACCCCAGAGGCCTTTTCGTTCATATTAATTGTTTTCGCAACAGATTGAGATGTCTCACGGTTTTGCTTTTTCAGTGCTCCCGCTGGATTAGCGCAGAATCCGATCGTCGCATGGGGACAGAAGTGATCTTTCTATCACCTCTTTGTATTATAATGTATGTACGGTTTGCTGGATCAAAGATCAAGTGCTACTTCTATCATGAAGTTTTACAGAAGCAGAATGTTAAAAACGCTGGCCTTTTTTTTTTTGTTATTTCAGCATGTTTGTGTGGAGAAAAAGGAGCTATGGGTCTTTTTTTATATTATTATTTTTTACTAAATAGCTGCAATGCAGACTGAGTGTTGATCCTAATCATTAAGTAACTATATTTGTGGCATAAAATGTATTTTTCACTGTTTTTTAATCATTCTATGTTAACCAAAAACTGTGTTATTATCGCCATATACAGCTTTATTAATTTGTTCCAGAGGTTTTGGTCGATGATTGACCATATCAGATCACCCCTAATAAAAACTAATGAAATACAGACAAGAGTGAGGCGCTGTCTCGCTCACAGAGATCCTTCATATCGTTTTATGTTTGACTTGATGTAAAACCAGCCTGATAAGTAACAAAGAGCCATTCTTTTATTAGTACTGTACTTTGTATCGACATCAAACGCTTTATTTGTTGATTGCCTGAATGGCTATAACATCCAGAAGCAGCAGGCCTAACAACACAGTTCGCTTTTCCTTGTTGAGACACCTCGACGCCATCACACTAACCAGCCAACCAAAGCAAAGTGTACAGAAACATGACGAAGATGTTTGATCCTACTAACTCTGGAAAGTCTCAGTCTCAGTGTACATGCCCACCACCACCATGTGTGTTTAGTTTGCAGACCTTTACCTGATTTTAAAACATTACGTTATGTGTTTTATCTCTAGCAGGTCAAACTCAAACATCGAGGTTGATAAAACTGTAGCAACCCTCCTTGATGAATGTAGCTGGACTGGAGGCGTCCTATAAAGACCTTACAGGTAAAAGCTGAGCAAAAAAAATGTAGCCGTTCAAATCCAGGGATATATGGTGTGCTGTCATTGGAGATCTTGGTATGTTTTGCTTTACTAAACGGGTTCTTACCTGACCAACTTACAGTATGTGACCTATAAGTGTATGTAAATTAGGTCCGGGTGGATGTGAATGTTTCATACTAAAAAAGGGGTTTTGTATGATTGGTTTTTATCAGTGTGGCACTGGGATTATGTGGTTGTTTTAACTGTCAACATGCAGTTTTCAGGCGTTCATTAGCATACCTGTTTGCTGTTCAATGTCATTATTATTTCTTACGTTTACTTTCATGAACATGATGGGGAAATAAAAGGTGCAGCAATACTTGTGGCCATATTTGGGTAAAATATTCTGTATTGGACACTGGTCTTTGTGTTCCATTGGGTTTCTTTTTAAGTGATCGATTTGTCTGCTTTAATTTAATTGCTTTTCTCTCTTAGATTTGTTATTTTGTTTAAACTATTGATACAATGTATTCATGTGGGTCTGGGGAAGAGTGTTTCAAAGATATGAATGTACTCAATTGATATTGGGGGGAAATGAAATAAAATGGTGGATTGGATAAAAATCAAGGCTACGTTGTTTCTTTTCTTTTTTTACTTTACACGGAATAAAAACTCCTCTTATACAAAGAGTGTTTAGGAAATGTTTTGGCGTTTCTGTTATAATAATATTATAGTATTTTCTGTAACTATGAAGTGGATATCAGCTGCCCTCAGGCTAATATCTGACATTATCACTTATTCGGAAAATGTAAGATGGTGCGTGTTTTAATATTTCTATTACTTAATAAGGTAGAAAAGACACAGCAGCAAGTCTTTCAGTACCAATTTAGCTTATTTGACCTGAGTTTTAATTTCATCTGCAGCCACTAGAGGTCCTTCTATCACAGAGTTCATGTAAGGCTCTTTTTTCTTCAAATGTTTGTTGTGAAACATGGAGCATATAAAAAATGACATTTATTCAAAATGTAAAACAATAAATGGCATTAAGCTATTTAATGCAGTTTGAAGACAAAGACATGTAAAACAAATTAAAAAAACACATAAAACTGTCATTTCATGTTAAAACACATTAAAATATTTTGCGATGGTCTAGAAAGTAATGAGTTAATTCATGAATTTCCCCTTGGGGATAAATTAAGTAATTTTGATTGATTAAAAGTGGCCTAAATCAAAGCCTCTGCTTAACCTAACTTAAACATGTGTTCAAGTTTAGTCAGGAGGAGCAGCTATGAAGGTGACTGAAACTAATCGCAATCGATGAATAAACTGCTTTTGTCCAGATGAGCGCTCCGTCTGGTTTCTATCCGTACTGACCTTTCTTTCATTTTCATCCTTCTACCTCGAGGAACACGATTCTTTTGGCCACGTCCTCCTCGCTGTATTTCTCTTGCAGCTGCAGTCGGACCAGAGGATCAACTGAGAGCAAAAGAGTGTCTTCCTGACGAGTCCAGCGTGGTCCTGAAGTGGAGGAGGGATTCAAAAGCTGCTTCAGAGCAGCAGAGACGTCTCCGCTGGTCCTCAGCAGGGCTTTGGTCACACTGGCTAAGTCCTGGAACAAAAACAGGAGAGGGATTAGAAAAACAACAGAAGTATAACCAAGAACAGGGTTTGTCAAGCGTTTTAAGATTAAGATTCAAGCACTTATAGTCAAGGACTTTCAAGGTACCTAAAACAAATGTTTAGACTCTCAAAGAATGTATCATCACATCTAGATTGTTATAAATGCATTTGAGAAAACACCTACAGCAATAAATGTACATTGTCCTTTTGTTTATTTACTATGTAGGCTAACTTTGATTGCATGTTTCGATTGTGATTTTTTTTTATTGTCTGATCATTTCCAGAGTAAGGGAGCAACAGCAGACTTATCCAGCTATGAATGGCAAGCAAACACAACAAGGATTGTTTCATTTCAAATACTAAAAGAATTCGGTTCACAATAGTGATTGTGAAGATAACAATATCATAATATATAGATCTAATATGCAAATTAGGCATTTTCTAAGGAGTGTATTAAAATTCAAGCACTTTCCTGATCTTGAAAACATAACTGTTAAAATAAAGCATTTTCCAAACTTTCGAGACTTTGCAGGAACCCTGCAGGAGTAAGGAGCGTTTAAGTTGAGTAAGACTGTGGAGCGAATGAAGCATAATATCCTGCTCATGCATCTACGGCGCTGTGCTGTGCTCACCTGGTTCGTCTGCTTCATCAGCTCTCTGATACACTGCTTGTCCTCTTCCAGCTGGTCCTGGGTCAGTGAAGGTGCAGCGTCTTTGTTCACTGTTTGCTGTGGGTTGGACGGAAGTATGGGAGTATCACCAATAATAGACTGAGAGTCTTCCCCTTGAGTTTCACTGTCGAATATGAACAGGTGGGCCTTGGAGGTTGCAGTGACGGCCGCAGTGGCTGCAGGTTCAGGGCCGCCGGTCTTAGGAGGGCAGCTGCTACTGGAAGCCGCGGTGTCCTGTGTGTTCTCCTGGGGGCCGGGTTTGGGTTCAGGTTGAGGTTGAGGTTCAGGTTCAGCTTCAGGTTGAATCTGAGGTTGAGGTTCGGGTTGAGCTTTAGATTTAGGTTCAGCTTCAGGTTGAGGTTTAGATTTAGGTTCAGCTTCAGGTTGAGGTTTAGATTCAGGTTCAGGTTGAGCTTTAGATTCAGGTTCAGGTTGAGCTTTAGATTCAGGTTCAGCTTCAGGTTGAAGCTGAGGTTGAGGTTGAGGGTTGGACTGTGTGGCAGCAGCTTCTGCAGCTGTGTCTGAAGGAGGCTGTGCTGACGTGGGTTGAACAGTTGCTGTTTCCTTCGGGTTTTGGAGATCTGGAGTTAACTCTTCGTCAGAGATCTGAGAGACGGGAACAAAACAGTTTAAATATTTAAAGAATGACGCAGGACTTTTCCAAGGGAAAATAATCCTTCTTCCTTTGACACCGCCTCCGTGTTCAGACTTATAATAAGTGTAGGAGCCAAAATATTTATTTGGCCTCTGCCATTTATTTTGTCAGGCAGCACACTTTTGGTGGTTAATGGTGGGACAGGGGTGCGGTTTCACCTTACTTACCTGTCCGGCTGTATGGTGAGTGGTGAACAAAAAGGGTGAGTGAGGATATTATCTGCTGACCGTCAGGTTTTCTGTTACATTTGTTTACATTTTTTCTGATAGTACAACTGCTTGTCAGGTCCATTTTTTATTAAAACAGTTTAAAGACGCATCTTAAAACTGGACATCAGTATGGATGTGTTGGAATAGTGGATAGTAGTTGGTATTATCCGTTTTTGTTTCTAGAGATTAGGGATGACACGAAAGTGTGGCACAGAGAACAACAAGTGCATAAGAATCTGTTTCTTTTCACTGATTTTGAACAGACTGTCGTGCAAAGACAGTCTTGCTTGTGTATTACACTTTAGCAACACTGAACAAACAAAGGAAACAGATCACAAAGGCTACAAAACTAAAAAGCATCTCTTATCCAATGAAATTTAAAATACCAATACACATCACATAAAAAAATAAAACTAGCAGTTTATAAATGTTTTACTATCCGTCTCTTACCTCACTGTCGTCTTCAAACTCCTTTGTAGCCATCTCTAGAATCCCCAATTCCCTCTTTTCTTTCTTCTTCTCTGCTTTCTGTGGCACTGAATCAGACTCTGCATCTGCAAAACAGTGATGAGGCAGAAAGGAGAAGAGATCATCCATTATTTAAAGATATTAAGATGCTGGCATTGTGTTTTCTGTCCCCTCTGGCAGATGTATAACAAACCTGCTTGCAGAGGTTGAGGGACGACAGCTTGTTCACTTTCCTCCTGTGGACTCTCTGACACACTCTCTCCTCTGGCTCTCTTCGCTGGCGGCTGCTCTGCTGTTTTCTCGATTTGGAGAGCGGCCTTAGCGGCTGATTTTGTTTTCTTCGAGGGCTCAGGAGATGATGACGGCCCCCCTGCTGAAGATGTCGAGGATCTGGGTCTTTTGGCATGTGGCTCCTCGAGCAGGAGCTGCCTGCGTGTTGACCGGCGCTGCGGTTGCGCTCGCTCTGGAGACGGATCAGCAGGATCAGCTGGTTGTTCATCTGTCTGTGGGTCCACATGTTGCACTTCTTCTTCGGGAGAGATGGATGCTTGAGCTTCTACGACTTCTGGTTGTGTGTTGTCAGATGGGCCCGACTGGGAATCTATCTGTGGAGTTACCAATCTGTTCAATTTTGCTCATTTAAAATATATTATTATGATGATTAAATCACATACGAACATACTACTTATAAATTATCTGTATTGTTTGCTGCAGGTAGTGAATTCTGGTTGCTACCTGTGTTGAATCTGTTTCAGCTGAATGTGTCGGAGGAGGAGCAGCATCTTCTGCACTGGAGGGTTCCTGAACGCTCGCCTCCTGGTTTTCTTCTACCTAGAAGACAGACAGAGGACAAACTTCAGGCTTCATGTCTTTAAAACAAGTGACGGTGAGAAGGGATGTGCTGATCATTTAATCTGTACCAACACAATTCTTTAGCCTTAATGATCATGTAAATGCTAAACTTTGGGCTGACAAAGAGACAACCTGGAAGACTTACAGAACGCAGTGATTCTGATAAAACAAAAAATGTCTTTAAATATATTGCAACACAATATAGCACCAAATAAAAAAAAAACCCTGAACATTAGAAACTTAACAAATGTTTGATTTATTGCAGACCTGTTGTACTGAACCAAATTAGACCTTACAGTGCCTTGTAACCTGTGCCACTTGTGTTAAAGGAACTTCTGATACAGAGAAATATATGCAAGATACCTTCCAGGTCACTTCAGTTTCTTCCTCTGCTGCCTCCGTCTCTTTCTCTGCTGCTGCCACCTTCACATCCTCTGTCTGTAACTTCGACAGTCGCACTCTGTAACGGTATTTCATTGACTGCCAGCTGTGACTCGTCAACCGCTGCTTCTCCATCTCTTGCCAAAGCCGGTTTCCCTTGGCCTCCGCCTTGTGTTTGCTGACATGACTCAAGATGAGAGCGTCTTCTTCAGCTGTGTAGGCAGCCCTGCCTAATTATAATGAACAGAGTAATGGAAATTCACAATCTGGTAATAAATGGTTCAGCCTACACAAAACTAGCACACACTTTGGTTATTCCATAGTACCTGCTGAGAGAGATGTGTCTTTTCTGCTGTTTCTAGCAGGCCGTTTCGGGGCCACTTCAGGATTTAACTTGTAGTCCTCTAAATTTAGCTGCTCCTGCTTCTCAATACAGTCGTGAATATACTGTGTGGACACGTACCTGAGGAGAAAACAGAAACAACTAAATAAAATGATCTAGCTATACATCATCATGGCAATGCTTCACTTTATTGTGCTTTTATTTATTAAAAATAACAAAGTAAAGTTTGGACTTCATATATCCCAAAAGAGCTTAGGTTAATATTTGTTATTGTTAAAATAGGAGTAAAAATTACTTGGATATTTAGCCCAGCTTTAATAGACAACCATGTTTATCGCAGAGCCTGTTTCTGATTACAGTTGTAAAGTACTGCTGTTGAAAGTAATAATTAAACTGATGAATGATGAATACATTGGCTGATTAAACATGGTTTGGTACAGCCATGTAGTTTTTGTTTATATGAACTGAACCCTTTTTTTCTTAACAGCGTCCCAGTCCAGCACCCACCATTGAGCAGCACTTTCTGGAATACAGCTTCGTTCCTCTGGGTCGATCAGCAGGATCGCCCCCGGCTGCTGGGTGCTACACAGAATCCCTCCTCCGGCTTTGATGAGCGGCTGGATCTTGCGTTTAGCTGGACAGGGTCGCAGGAAGAAATTCATGGGTTCTCCATCCACGGTCATGAACATAACCGGGGAGATAGTAGGTGTTTTCACATCCTGCTCTTTGGACGGCATGGTCAAAATGTCTCGCCTGCTGGAATAGAGAATAAAGTATCAAAGATGGCAATGTTTTACTGATAAGGCCTACATGACATAATATCACATGCATATATTATCTTTTCACTTGAATTTCTTTTTTA
>CAFUXE010000848.1:328093-348019 GCA_903364295.1 Serranus cabrilla | reverse complement strand
ATTTACAAGTTTACCCCCCTCCCCAGTGGTATTAATCCAATCCCCCCACCCACTCCCCCAAAATAACATCTGATTGATCAGACACGGTAGACACTTTGCATAGATAAAAAATAATTTCATAGTAAAAATTATAACAACCACATTTATAGGAATTTCAAAATAAAACAAGGCTGAGAAGCGAGTTTGACAGACAAGTTCATCCATACAAAAAAAATACATATGAATATATATTATACATTTTACATGTGTAATATATCTAAATGGCATTTATTCCACACAGATAATCTTAAAGGCACAATATGGCGTTCACTTTCTCACAGTTTCTGCAGGTGGCTGAGACTAAAATATGTTACAGGCAATAATCTGATTTCTGTCTTTGGATAAAGCTGATTAAAAAGAGATAGCACCTTCACCCTGATGCCAAAACAGAAAACGACTGTCTGTGTGCATTGTTTTACGTGTGTGCGTGCGGGCATTCAAGCATTTGTGTGCGTCCACAGAGGTATCGAAGCACGAACACACTGCTGCTGCCTATGATGGTTGTAACGCAATATGTAGATAAGCTGCACATGAACAACACAAACTGCTGTGTGGCACGTGGTGTAAAAATATTCACAGTGATTTTCTCCTAAAGGCACTCGAAGCAGGCTTTGTCTGAGCGCTCGCCAATAAGAAAGTCCCCGCTCTGTCAGTTAGTCACAGACGCCCGCCCTGATTGGTGCGTTAGGTGGTAGTTTCGTATTTGGCCGCCTCCTAAATCAGAAAATGTCCAGGCTCAGCAGGGGCTGTATGACTGTGCGCTCAAGTTATTCACATGCTGCTGTCTAGACAAAATCCAACACTCAGATTCTGCCGTTCTGTCCCTGATTTCTCTGTTCCTGTCCTTCCTCATCGCTTTCTCAATTTCAGTCAGCCTGTCTGGCATCCTCCCTTTATTTCAACACACCAGCAGCACAAAGTGCTTCATCGTTACAATTTCCCCAGTCATGATTTTAAAAATAAAATCTCTTTATTCTCTCTTTTTTTCTACTTGTCCTTTTTTCTCCTGTTGAATTCTAATACAAGTCCTTCATGATTTCCTGCAGCAGGGGGTGTAAGCACATGTCCACCTCCGTCTTCTTCAGCAGCTGGATGAAGTGGACGTGGTCGGTGACGATCTGACGCAGGTCGGTCATCTTCTGGAGCAGCTTGGCGAACAGCTGCTGTGAGTCGGGGTGGTTCAGTTTCAGCTGCAGCTCCAGCGAATGGAGCACCGTCTCCTGAAGCTGCTCGATGGGCTTCACGTTCAGCAGGCCTGGGCGGTCTGGACCAGACAGGGACGACAAATAGGTGAGATTTCTGACGACACATTTTCTATCTATGAGCTCAACATTTCTGTTGCCTGAAAAGCCCTTAATTAAGCTGCAGATTACCGCCTGACCTGGCTCTGTTATTGCTATTTACAAACCGCTTCTTATCTTTATTTCAAGCTATATAATGGTAAGTTACGTTAATAATTGACTTAAATGTTTGATTTTACATCCTAATCAGGTTCAAGGCCTGATTTTTATCAAGTGGCCACACGCTAACCAGCAGCATTAGCTCACCTAGTTTAGGTTTGTGAGTAAGATTAGTTTGCTTTGCTTTTACACACACATACATACAAAAGTTAGAACTCATTAGTCACTAAAGAAATGATTTTACCACTAAGACATGAAAGTGATATTGCATAAAGTCATCAATAATAGTGGAAAAATGTAAACAAACAAGCAAAGTGAAGGGACAATCAGTATTTCATGTGGTTGTCTGTGAAACCTCTCCTACCTTTTTCTGTCTCATCCTTGTTTAATTGTGTCAGAACTTTGTCCTAAATCTCGCTTGATATGATGTAGCTGCTGTCTCGTGTTCCCACGCGAAGCCGTGCAGCAAACTGATAAATGGGTCAAGGCCGGCCATAGATAGTGTGTATAATGGATAGATTGTAGACACTTTACAACACTTTACATTCACAGTGAACCTAATTGTTTGTCTGACAACCTGAAAGGTTCATGAAACAAATTGAAATGTGAGCTGATGTAGGTTTGTGGATGATGGCTCTGCTACATATATCTCCTTATCCATATCCAGTGTGCCTAACTGACATCAGCCGGGACGTTTCTTATTTGAATAAGAAGCCTCTCGGCTTGGACGGCTCAGATCCGACACCGAAAGTCACACAAAGACACAAACAAACCAACCAAGCAAATTCTGTGCTCTGTGAGGTAAAATGACTGTTTTTATTTAAGGAGTCTGCTGACTTTGGAGAGAGAAACATGTAGAATTGTATATAGGGGCAGCAGCAAAACTAATATTAAAACACCACAGGAGCACAGGCCCTGAAGCAGACACATAATCTAAGCCAGTTCTCTTCAGACTGTCAGTGGAATCTAACCATTAAAACAAAAACAACAAGAAAAGCCCACTCACCTCCGCTGAGGATGATGACAGCTAGGAACAGCGCCATGTCGCTGTCGTCCAGCTCCAGTGTGTTGAACTTGACTGAGAACTCAAACTTTGGTTCCATCATTTGACTGAAAGGTTTCCTGAGACTCTTGAGGAACTCCCGCGTCATGAAGATCTGTCCGTAGGAGATCAGGGTCCCGTCTTTGTTCATCAGAGGCGCCATCATGATGATTAAGACCTCAATCACACCGTACTTTAACAACGTGACCTGGCAGAAAAAAGGGTAAAGGGTTAAAGTAAAGAGCTGCTGTTGATTTGAGCTCCAGGAGTGACAGCTGGTGTTGATGGTACAGACTTGAATGACAGAAGCGGTTTTCATGCCTCTCACCTGATCATTGAGATCCAGATCAACGAATCCCGGGATACTCTTTGCAAACTCTGTCACTTCCCTCACTGCTTCGGCCGAACGTGACTGACAGCTGTGGAAGAAACGCAGCTCTAAAGCGTCAGGCGTTGCCTGTCCACTGAAGCTCGTCATTCCAAAAACGCTGGTTTCTGACCCCAGGTGACCTGCTGTGACGCCTGAAAGATGAGATGTGCAAAGAAAAGCCCCTGATGAGTTTCCTTAGAGCAAACAGCAGCCAGAGTTTTAAAGGCAGTTCAACAAGGACGGTAACATTGGGAGATGAAAGTTTAATTATCGGGTTATGCTGATTTCTAACCTCCAAGTCCAGCTGTTAGGGCTAATGTCTGCTGCTGGTGCTCCTGGATGGGCATCTGCCTACAGTTAATAAACTGCTCTCCCTCCATTAGAGACTTCATGTCATGGATGACAAAAGGCTGCAGGGACAGAAGAAAGGACAGGGAAGAAGTGAGATTTGTTGGAGTAAGAACGAACATGCAGAAGAAAAAGAAAAAGAAGAAAAACAAAGACAGCGTCGGCTCCCCAAAGGTCTCCTGAGGACACGTGAGCTACAGATGTTATCACATATACTGCGTATGCACTTTGGTCATGGCTCGTTCACCAGACCTGCAAAAGCAAACAGCGCACATCTCATATGTCTGATGGACAAAGTAAATACATCTTAGCTGCAGGCTGAGGTGGACAAAAACACCATTTCCAGGTAAATGAAGCATAACTAAGTTAAAGTCGCTCTAACTGTTGGGCCAAGACATGCAGCGGCCTGAATGATGAATAGCACCATTCATTTACTTAAATCTTCCTTTTATATAGCGGTGAAACGAACAATGAGCCATCCTGCAGGTCTTTAAAGGCAAACACAATAAATAATCATGTCTTATGTAAGAGACTGAAGGAGATGCATGTGCAGCCTGTGCAGAATCTATTAGTTTACAGTATATGGAGTGTTTGTATGAAAGTTCAGAGCCGATCATTTTAAAATAAAATCCTTTAAAAGGTCCCACATTGGGAAAAGTAAGATTTCCATGTCTTTTTATTTATTTTTTTATTTGATGATTTTGATTCCTTCACATGATGGTGAGTGGAGTGCTGGAAAAGATATTTTTTAAATCAACTGACATCACACCATAAACAAATGTAAATATTCTACAAAAGATAAAATCACCCTAATCATCCTCTCATCCTCGAACGAAGAGCTCAGTGCCACGGCTGCTATCGCTGTGATGAACAGTCATAACAACCAGGCGGAGCAGCCTTGAACCCATCTGACCTCCCAGAGAGAAGCAACAGAAAACTCTCAGATGTTGCTTGTACAGTGGGTCCTCAGTTCTAGAGCCAATAATAACAACAATAGTAATAATAATAATAACTATTGAGGGCAAGACTGTAATTGGTGCATTTTGTTTCATTTGCACCCCTTTCATTCGTCTTTGCGTACGATTCAACTCATCAAAACTACAATTTAAATAGATGTTGTCAAGTGCTTCATCCATGTGCTTTGCTCCAACTGTCAAAAGCTACTGCTCATCCTCAGATTTAGCTCTTATTTAGTAATATTCAAATGGATTTATTATAAACTGAACTTATAGATAAATACTTTCAGAATGAGTTATAAAAACATGCTGAATATATTTTCAAAGGAACACAATCAGCTTCGATGATCTCCTCAAATGCACTGTGGATCACCAATAATTATTCTTCACAGTTTTCTTTAGTCTGCCAATATAATTCAGTTGATGTGGATTTCCTGACTAAGTCTCTTTTGAAAAGTGAGATTCAATACCTCACATATATAGAAAAAATAGATGATATCTCACATTTTCATGCTTTCGGCCAAGAAGTTTTTCCTACGGTCTACTTGTATAAATCACCAAATGTCTTAATAAATCAGTTTGACGTGTTGAGTAGCAGCGTTGAAGTCATTAAAGTATAACAGACGGCTGAAAAGCCGTGTTATCCTGCTGCAAAGCTTGACCACTGTAATCTGAGGTGTTTTTAACAGCCAAGAAACCAGTCAATCTACTTTTCCTGTTGGAGCAGCAATAATAACCTGAAGAAACCTCAACTGAACTAATCTGAGCGAGGCAAAAACTGTTAACACATGCAGTCAATTGAAAAGTTTGAACTACTTTAGGTTGAAAGCTTCTAAACTCCTTCACTTCAAACATGTGTTGTTTACGACAGTTTTTCCTGAGTTACTGCTTATTAATGCATGTGTAAGTAAAGATAGTTTGGCTTTATCATCCTATACCTGATTTTTAATAGAATATGAGATTTTATCAATTTCCGCCTCCTTTTTATCATGTTGACTGGATATGTTTAGGTGAACAACATGTGCTGTTGAGCTGTATTTGACTCCATCTCTATAATGGGCCTGTAATGATATCCAGTAGAAAACTTAGCAGAAGGTCTTTGATTTATACAGGCACTACCAGCACTCCCACACTGTTACTTTATACAAATAAAGCAGGATTAAGGCAGTGCTGCTTACCACGTTGTCTCCGGTCTTCCCAGAGAGGATGGCCCTGGCCTTGGCCTTGGTGAGGGGGAAGTATTTTAGATAGGCCTCGTACAGATGCCGGGCCAGAGCCCTTAGATCCGCTGCCTCTGGGTGCATGTGCACCATGTCAGATGAGAACTCAGCCAGCAGTTTCTCCTTCTCCGCCTGTGGCATTCGGCCAAAACGAATGGCTAGGAGAGGAAACAGACAGACAGAAACACACATCAGTGCACAAATGCAACACAAGCGATTTTCACTTTTAGAAATAAAACAACTCTTGTGTGAATATTTTGCTGCCAAATTATTGCTTAACTTTCTACTTTATTTCTACTCTGATGCTCTTGAGAGAGCTTCAGTCGCAGAGCCTGTTTCTGCTGTGATGGTTGCATAATTTCTTTATCAAACTCTAATGTTTGGAAGATGATTGGTGAAACAGGTCAGCGAGCTGATGTCCACAAAATGAGCTTTTCTACGGCAAACAAACACCTTGTTATTAAATACAGATGCCTTAGAGAATGAATCTCATTAAAATGCGGAGTAATTAGGTTTTGATGGGTTAAATGTTTATCTTTTGCTCAAGAATATTTTTTGAAAATTCAAGATTTGAAAAACTTGCAATCACTACTCAGAGCTGAAGGAAAAGTCACTGGCAACAGCACACAAACAATATATCTACTGTGATTTTACGAGGCGTGTCTCATCAAGTAATTACAAGACTAGTTCCTTTAATAATATGTTTTTTATTGGTAATGTTTTCACAGTTCATTGCAAAACCTGAAAAACTATCTCATGCATTTACACAAGTCTCTTTTCTCCTCCCTCCTCCTCGTGTTGCTGCAGGTTTTATTACATAGTACATTTACACATACACAATTCCATTTCCCCATTTTTAAGAGGATTGGTTGTTTTGTTTATTTAAATGTTGTGTATGTATTTTAGGATCTACTTTTATGGCATTATGCCATATTTTTAATAGCCCTAATAAATACATTTTAAAAAAAAACAATTAAGATACATTTGAGGAGATACTGACTTTACGTATATAACTGAATTGCATTCATAACTTCTGGATTTGCAGTGATTTTCCTTTTCGAATTAACGTCTATATTGATTAAAATATTATTATAAAAACACTTTAAAAAGTGGTTATATTTCTATCAATAAAAGACCTATTTAACTATTTTTCCGATTGTTTTACATTAAGTTACGTGTGATTTATTACAGTTGCATTACACTTTAATACAGTATCATTGTAATCTATGATTTATGGTGAATATGATGAAAAAGTGAAATTTGATACTAAGTGGTGAAATGGTTCAACCTTCTTTTTTCTGTTAGCGGAAGTCATGAATTATTCCTCCATTTAAGTCTGTGTTCAGCATTTATTCCAGAGTGTGTGGTTGTGTAATGCTGACTGTGATGAATGCACACCTTAAGCAAATGAATACAAACTAAAGTGGCTCTACCACCAACTGACAACGTGCCAACAGCGGTGACACAGCAGGTTGGAGAAATCAGTTGCGGTCTATGTACTCTTAGATGTCAATCATTGATAAATTAAAAACCCACACGGAGCAGACTTTCAAAGAACCGGCTGTACCTCATGAATAAGTGGAGTGATACAAAAAATGGAGCAGGCAGGGACGGAGAGAGAAAGTGCTAAACTTTGAAGCTTTTGGCCGACACATCCTACTGTATATATTACCAAATGTCTTTATAAATTAGTTTGATTTGTTGAGAACAAACGTTGAAGACATTACTGTATATATCCTGTTGCACAGTTTGACCACTGTAATCTGAGGTGTTGTACAACAGCCACAACATGTGAAACTAGTTAATCCACTTTTTCTTTTAATACAGAAATAACAGTCTGAATAGACCTCAACTGAACTAAGATATTCTGAGAAACAAAGTGGAAGGAAAGGAGAAACAAACAACATTATTATAGTAGATGCCGGTATCACACTTATATGTTGAGCCTCAAATCCTCAGTACTCTGATTCCACTTGGACTCACCCATGTTTGAAAAAAATACATTTACAAAACACAAGCTCAATGTATGTCACAGAGCTCTCAAGTCCCTCAAACACCTCAAACTGAAATACTCGTGTCTTGGTTAAGGGGGACTGTAGTATCTATAATCAACAAACATCACATTTTAACTAGAATGGACGTCTTTAGCAAGCAGACATGCTTGAAACACGCCTGAGTCCAGACCTTTGAATCCATGATTCTCTCCACTGAGTCTGACATCTGACGTCACACCAAGAAGGAGTAATGACAACAAAAGTATCAGCATTAAAATGTACTCGATTTAAGTATCAAAAGTAAAAGTACTTGTTATGCAGAATGGTCTCACTCAGATTGCTGTGTGATGTGGAAATACTCAAGTAAAGTACAAATACCACAAAATTGTACTAAAGTACAGTACTTGAGTTAATGTACTTTCACATTTCACCACTGGCATAAACGCCGCAGTGAAGTGGTCATATTTTCTGGCATGTCTTCTTAATATCGCCTGACAACTTAGTTTGTTTTCAGTTCAGTCTCTTTCACTTTTAAAACCACAGCAAACCCAGTACGCTGGCATGGCTTAGCATCAGTGGAGTCTCAAAATGATGTCAGGTTGGTGGTGGTTGGTTAGGGAAAACTGAATCACCCTCCACCACGGAAACTGGTTTGAGTGAAGGCAATGCCAGACTGAAGATGGAAACTGTCTGATATCGGGTGAAGGCAGATGCAGATGCTGTAAGAATTAAGCCCATTTGTTTCCATAACCCCAGATGTTGCCACAGTGGGGAAAAAAACAGCAGCTTCTGATGCATGTAGACTACTTTCTGCAAACAATCCTACAACGCAATGCGCTTTTATAGATGCAAATGTTTACAGTGGTGCAGCTCTTCACCTGTCAGTAAAGACGCAAAATGACGTGTCCTCAAATGTCCTCAGTTAATCTCAGTTAATGCCCACATAAAGTCAACAACAGGGTGTATGTTATAGCCAAATTAAACACAAATGGCATGTTGATAGCAGGTGTAGATCCAACAACAGGGCCCTGTGTACCCACATGGGGCTTTTCAATTATTTATCTAATCAGTCATCTTCTAAAGCTGCAGTCACTTAAAAGTGAGTGTGATGAAATGTTATGACTCAAGTTATGTGAAACTATGCAAAGAATCAAAGTTCGTATGTCAAAAGAGTGACCGCCCTAAAAGGTGCAACAAAAAAACAGGACAGTCAGGGAAATGTCAATCAAGCACAACCTTCACGCCCACACAGTCATCAAGACCATGTTGAAACTCAGCACCGTGCATAACAACGGTCTCCAGCTGTACCGGCTTATCCAATGGCACAACAAAGGCTTACAAACAAAACAATTGAACAGATGAACAATCACGAATAACGGCAAAGAACAAATTGTGTTATAAAGTACGTTTTCTCTAGATATTTTACTTTGTCATCTAATAGCTTTTTCCCAAGCAGGAAGTGTGTTGAACAAGGTGAAAATACGTTTAATTAAATTAAGAGCGTTACCACTGGGTAGTGCAGTAACACTCACACTTCATAGATCATGTATATTCATTGTCAATAACTCTAAACTAACAAAAACCTTAAATTAAGACTTGGCTTGTGAATCTAAACAGCGACAACAGAAGAAGATGCAATAAACTGCATTTGGATTGACGGAACAATTGATCGACCCACAGGCGGCGCAGCGTGGGAGGTGTCACCAGCTCCTTGCAGCCTAAGCGGGCATACACAGGTGACTGTGACAGTGTGGGTGTATCATGGCTGAGCATGGCTTGTGCAAGTGGATTTGCTGATTTCATCAGAATTTTGTTTAGGTTTATTATAGCATGTCTACGTTTCAAGATTTCTGTGAGCACAATTGGTGTTGTATAATCACTAGAAAACTTCAACAGGAATTGCTTGTAAACTGTAAGTAGACAATGTATATTTTCACACACATATTTTCAACTGAAAGAAATTATTTTGGGGTGACCACAGATGAAAAAGGGCTTTTTGGTGCACTTGAAACAAAGTTGATCAATGTGTCACTAAAAACAAGCTGTAAATAAACTGGTTAAAGTTGGCCTCCAGTTAATTCCCTCTTTGAATCATGCTGTTGATGTGGCAGGTACATTGCACTAGTGATGGGAACTGAGACATGTGATACAGGTTGAAGACCACAGAGGAAGCATCTGGCAACTTATAAGGCTGTGGTGTACATCGCTCGAAGACCAAATTGGCAGCAGTGTGGTGAAGAAATATGTGCTTTTCTCAAAGGGCATCAGAGACAGAGGAGTAGGTCTGCAAGGAGGCGTTTCCTTTGGCCACAAATTCAAAGAAGAACTGGCCTTTTAACCTATGTCGGCCTTTTTATAGTGAGAGTATGGGGGGTTCATTCGTTTCTGAAGAAAAGGTACAAAAATAAAACTACCTGAATGTACAGAAGCTTTGACTTCTTCCATCTTAATGTAATTAAGCTTTTCATTTAAAATACAAGTGTATCTAAACTAAAAGATCACGCACATTATCCACACTTTGATTAAACATTGATTCACAAAAGGTGTGTGTGACAGCATCATCATCTTACCGTTGTGTGACATGCCGACATTGAGGCACTTCTGGAAGCGACAGTATTGGCATTTGTTGCGGGACTTCTTGTGAATGCGACAGTGAAGATCACAGTGATCGTACACCAACTTTAACCTGATCGTGCGTCTGAAAAATCCCTACGAGAAAGAAAGAGAAACAGTTACTTCAGATGGTTTCACTGAAGATATCAAACTTTTTTGGTCTTTAAAGTTAATTCTGTTTCTTCTATAGGAATTGGTGAGAGATTTGTACTCGAGGAGGAGTTATGTTTTTACTTATTTTACTGTATCTATTTTGTTTTAGACAAGTTATGTTGGCAAATAAGACAATAAAAGTATGATAAGATAAAGATAAAGATAAATAAAGTTTAAGAATTCAGATGAAATGGCAATTGATTTTGTTCAGTAGAGATCAAAGTTTTGTTTAGTTTTCCATATTCATCATCTAATTTAGGTTTCCTGTTGGTGGAGTAGCTCCACAGAGCATCTATTGACTTATACGTGCAGATTAGATATCTGGTTGTTTTTAATCTGAGGAAGTCAATCATACTGCCCACGAGTGTGATTAAAAGCAGATTGTGTTTCAGGGTGGATTTATCCTTTGATGTTTTCAACCTTAGGACCAAAGGAGCCATAAGACTTGTGCTTATCTCAGCTCAATAACTATGTAGCCCTGGTCAAACTTCCAGCACAAACTCCTACACACAGTCACAAGTTTGTTGATGGTCTGTGGTGTTTGTCTTTGCTGACTAAGACCGCTAATGGAAAGAGGAATTGAATAGACACAAAAGATAAGCCTGAAGGCTGTGCGCTTTATGAGGAGGAATTGTATTTTTTTTAAGCATACAAAACCACATCTGGACTACAAGAAGGATGGTGTGTTTGGCATCCACAGATGTTCCTTTTTTAAATTGTAGGTTATTTAAAGAAGGAGGAAGTTAAAGGGGGTCAAGGCTCCACCTCAATAAAGAATGTTTTCTGTTTTGAAACAATTACATGTTTGCCTGCTTGGCTGACCCCCTCTTCTGGTGAGTCTCCCCTGAGACTTCAGCAGAACAATGACTACTGTACCTTACCTTCATTCAGCCCCTGAAGGTACAGTATGACTGAGACTACATGCCTCGTACGTTGTACTTAATCTGACACAAACACTGCTGATGGTGTCTGATCGGGTGCTGATTCGACCCTATTGGTCCTGCTCAAGGCTGTAGTTAGTGGTTGTATTGTATTATTCTATAAGGGACAAAGTTGGTGGTATTCTTGGTTTCAGCAAATCCCATAAATAAATGTTTACCGTGATCCCACACTTGTACTGTTTGTCCATGTGACTGTTCAGATTGTTGCATTTTGAGATTATGGTTTAATGAAGAATGTGTTATTACAACCAGATTTCCCCAGTTTGACTTGACTTGAAAACCAATAGTAAGTTACACCGTGTCTGAATAGTTTCAGACTTCCCTGCCCTGCTTTGTGATTCTATTGATGGTTCATTCATGAAACATGGAAATCTTCTTGTCAGAGTCGAGTGAGAGAGAGTAATCAGCAGCACGGGACACACCTGGGCCCGATGCATGAAAGCCCGAGCAGCAGCTGTCTCTTTGTGGCAGATCTCCTCACCGCACATCTTGTGTGTGTGTGTGTGTCATCTCGTTTCCTTTTCCTTGTTTTTACAGCACAAGCTATGCAGCACATTTTCACTCCTCCATTCCCCCGCTGCTGACTTTACAGATTCCTCCAATCTATTTGTTGGATTTGTTCTAATTATTCTTTGGTTATTATCACATTACTTAACCTGTAGTATACGGCAACTTTAGAGCCAAGCTGTAGCATATATATATATATGTATTAGTTCTTATTGTGCATTTACATTTACTACATTTCCTTTAACATAACACTTAACTAATATTGCATTTACTGCACACCTGTTTATCACCAATATGCTATTTTATACATGTTATATTATATCTTTGGCACTACTTTGTGTCTTAGATTCTCTCTTTTTTTTACTTTTCTTTTTATATATATTTTATGTGCATTGTTGCAGGGAGCCTGAGATATCAGATCTTCATTGCCAACTAATCTGTAATTGTTGTGCATATGACTTGACACCTGGGGTTCAGTTTGAGGGCAAGTGCTGTTTGTTCGCTAGCAGGTGGCATATGTGAAATAGAGTCAAAATAAACCACAGTGTTCATGCTAAAAAAGCAACAAAGGAAATGTGTGGCTCACTGAGGTGTTTTTAACAACTTTTGGATGAAGAAGATAAAGTTGAAGAAGTTTTCTATTTGTTGGTAAAATCGATAAATTGTTAGTTTTGTTCTTTACATGGGATATGTTGACAGTGAGAAACACAGAGAATATCACCAGACTTCATTAATGTTGTCAATTTGCATCAAGTTACATCATACAGGTGGTTTCTGTTGTGGAAACTGCTGATGCAACACATCATTTCTTCAACAGTTTCTATTTTTACGGTCATTCAGTGCATGTCAAGATTTTTTTTAATAGTATAAAATAATCTGTGTTTTTTCCAAAGGTAGATTCATTTTTATTAAAAGATAATATATAAATAATCTATTACAATTCTAAAGTTATCTCAATGGACAAAATCGATCCTATTCTATTTAGAGTAGCTTACTGAAGTTGATGGAAACACAGCACACGTGTACCGTTTCTTTACAAAGTTTTATCTGGAATAATTTCAGACCTGTAAAAAAATTCTTGGAACTAAACTGAAAAAAGCACTCGTAGTACTGCTGCTATTTCTGAAAATCTCATGTCTTTGAAAGGACAATGTCACAATTTAAAGCTACTCTTCTTATAACGCCTCAATGTTTCAAAGAAAATGGAAATATGTGTGAAACTTCCCCCGCACTCTATTAGTTATTTATACTCTACTGACAGGCGATCAGACAGAGCTGAAGGGGCTGGGCGTGCGTCTTCAGAAGTAGAAGGCTGTGTTGAGCCCTCGCAGAGTGGAAAATGTATGGGGCTTGTGGTTGAAGTGACAGACATCAAAAAGATTACATTTATTTATTCCACCAACATCTGTCACCTGAGTGTGATCAATGTGACAGAAAAAGCAAGACTGGCAGAGAAACAAAACTTAATGATTCAGAGTAGAAATTGTTAGATGCATTGCCATTTCCTGCCATGACTCTGGAGCGGTACGACCGTCAGTCTTTTTTAAGTATTACTTCCTGAGAGCAGCATTCATTTTATTCTTCATTGCTGTGCACTGGAATTTAAGCTAGTATATGCAGCTCTCAAATAACTGGTGGCCATTCCTAAAAACAAATATGAATGAATAAATAAATAAATAAATAAAATAAATAAAGCAAAATAGCAACAACAGTGCCCTGCTGGCTGTGATGTGTCAACTACTTTCAACAAAGAATTAAAAAAATACCCTTAAAATAGAATAAACTTTCAAGTTTTAGGGACCTGAAGTCCCCAAAGGAGAAGACAGTCTGCTTCTCTGACTGTCTGCTTCATCACACTAATGTGACACTGTGTGATTGCATGTGTGATGTGCAATGCAACGAAAATAAAAAGGTCACTTGAGAAAAACCTAAGTCATATCCAGCCTAAAAACTCTTGGGATAGTACATTGAGCATCTTTGCGTGTGAACCGCACACAAAAAAAGAAAAGTGACCTTGGCCCTTGTTGTAAATTCTGATATCTTTAGGTCCTACCTTACAGCCCTCACAGGCGTGGACGCCATAGTGAAACCCCGAAGCTTTGTCTCCACACACACGACACTCTATGTTCAGCGATGCCGGCGACGTATCGTCCGGGAGCTTGGAGAAGCCTGGATTATCAGAGTACTGTGGAGGCGACTCCGGCTCCAGCTTGATCATATCTGAAAGCAGAAACATCATCAGGCAGGAAAGACACCAAGTAGGCAGATGCAAAGCTCAAACTTAGCCTCATCATCTCTTATCTATATTTTCAGGTTTAATTCTCTGTTGGTTGAACCTCGTTTCTGCAAATGTTGCCAATACAAATCAATACCATGAGCTCAGCTCTAAATATGATGCCTAAATCTGTCTTGCTTTTCATGCTTTTGCTTGCAATTAATCAGCATAAAGAAAACAGTATGTTACACAGACTGACTGGACTTACTGTGTGTGTCCGGCTCCGTCCTGTAGCTGTGCATGTTTGTGTAGTCCATATTGGTCAGCTGTTCTTCGCTCTGCGGCGGACTGGGGTCATAGGCCACACCGGCAGAAGAGATGGAGGATACGAGCGAGGGAGACAAGGAGGACTGGATGGAGGAGGAGGAGATGGAGGCGTAGTCTAACGTGGACAAATGCTTCATGTCGAGGGAGTGGGAGCTGTCGTCCAGCTCTGACAGGTCCACGGCGCTCAGACTGAAACCCACAGGCCAGGCAAGGAGCTGCTGGGTGTCCACCATGTCTACTGTGGAGAGAGATGAAGCAGTGACGCGACAGCTGATGCAATATCCTTTGTTGACTAAATGTGGCCTTGTTTAAAGAAAACACCACCAGAAAGACCCAGAGAGAGGAGGGGAGGAAGAGGAAAGTTAGAGAGAGGATGAGATAAAACGAGTAGAGAAACAGAGGAAGGGAGAAAGAGAGATGAGTGAAAATACACATAAACAAACCCACACGCTGCTGTGCATGGTGTTAATGATTGAATATGTGATTTCAAAAAAAGCAAAGACACACACTCTACACACGCATGAGTGCCACTGGTCATCCAGTTCGTTTCTGCAGTCTGTCTGTTATCTAGTAAACAGGGATGCAGATTGAGTCACAGCGAGAACAAGACGAACTCTGGCACTGAGGAACGTCTCTTCTGCTCAAAACACCGGCTTCCTCTGTTGCTGTTTGGGTGGCTCACTGTGTGATTGCCCAACCAAAGGACACGGAGAGCAGGACTGTTTGAGCCTCAGTCTGTCTGGGGCCAAGGATGTAGGATTTTAGCTTTTGGGGTGGAACGGGCTGCACCTTCTGTGTTTTGAAATGAGTTTATTAAGAAACCACGCTGGCAAGAATTGCCTTAACATTGTGCAGTCTGGGACTGGTGTTTTTGAACCCTGTGGGGATTTTATTCTTATTTTTCTTCTTTAGAAACAGGTCACAGATGCATAGTTAAATTTTAAATTAGATTGAGAGACCTCTTCTGCCTGCCCAGTGCCACACAATGAGCTGTGAACACTTTGAAAGAATTTAATTAAAGGTATTAAGTACATTTTTTGGCAAAACACGGATACTTCAATAAGATCTTCAGCCTGGCAGCACAGAGTTATTGTGTTAAATAATGTGAAAGTGTTCACATTGAAGCTGACCTAAAATCTAAGGAATTCATCCTTGAGTCAAAATATATGTTTGTGGCAAAAAAAAAAAAAAGGCTTTTCTGAAATATTGTATTAACGAGAATGGGATGGATGGACAACTTTGAAACATAGTTCCTCCAGTCAGGGTTATGGCCAGCACAGACGCACAAAAAGGCTAAATCATGACAAATTAAAAAAACAAACTATTTTTAGCTGTGGATTTGGTGCACAAACACATATTGCAACAGGGTTGTGTATATGGGATTTACTAAATGAAGCCCAATGGTCCAAACGGTTAATCCGTTTCACTGCATCAAAATGAGCTTTCTATTTCAATTCTCAAAAGTAGGATTGACCAAATAAAGTGTGTGTACACTGCAAAAAATATGGCAGTTACATCAAACTTGATATCATGTAGCCTTTTGTAGCATGTGATGTGTTGATCATTTTTAATCAAGACTTCATAGTCTAAAAATGACAATGCCTTCAGTTTAAATCCATTTAAAACAAATCTTAACCTTGAAATTGAGGGTCAAACTGAATTGTGGATTTTCGAGGAACACCTTTTAATTCTCATTAAATTAAAATATTTTCATGGTAAACTCCTAGACATACTTTGTCTAGGAGGGAAAATTCCAAGTGTTTTTTTTAAATATCAATACTGGAAACTATTTCGTTTCCCACGCTTTTTTCTATTTTTTTGAGGAGGAAGTCATGCTTCAAATCTGACCTTGATTTGAGCTTTAAAAAAACGAGAAAAGACAAACTAGCTAAAGTTTATAAATAATGTGTAGTATAGGTGTAAAAGGTCTGACCGCTGGGCCACCTTGCCTGCCAAACAACCTTTTGTAACTAACACGAGTCTCAAAATAAACCTCCTCTAATCAACCCTGAGTACCTGATTTGGAAAAAAAAATGTAACAAAGAAATGCAATGAATTATGCAACAGTGCAAAACTAAAATAGCAATACTCGGATGGCACAGCAGGTCCGGGTATATAAATGGCTCCAAATTACTTGGCAAAACATCCCTGTGCAGCAAACATCCTCTTCTCTCAACTACTTATTGTTTCCTTTTTACTTGTTTGGACCGTGTCAACAGTAATCAGCAGGGGATCCACTTAAAATTCACACTGACTGACATTGTTTCAGAACAAGAGAAAGAAAGTATGTGTGTGTGTGTGTGTGTGTGTGTGTGTGTGTGTCCGCAGGCTGTAGCTTCCACTGTGTTGGAAGCTGCTGCGAGGGAAAATGCTGACTATTAATAACCAAAGAAACCTGGTTATTTTTCCATTTGTTGGCCGGTTGCCAGCCGATCTAAACTTAAAATAGATGAACCATTGGAGCAACTTGTGTCCTGGTTGGCATTAAGTCATTATGTGGAAACAGAAATCTCAAGGGAGAGAGCTCTTGAGATGAAGAGTGAGAGAGATAAAGTGAAAGGGGTGACAGAGAGCGAGTCCCCAGACCACTTCAAGAAATTAAACTGCACTCTTGAGGCTTCAACAAAAACCCCTCATCTGAGGAGATTCATGCTCAGTAGTCAGCGGGCTCTTAGAAAGTAAAAAGGAAGGCGGTGCGCAGCCTGGCAGTTAAACCGAGGTGCTTAAGATCATGTCGTAATTGAAGGTAAAAACAAGTTTGTACTGTAACTTCTCTCCTGCGAGCTTTCACGGAACACTGTCGCAGAAAATCCACTGAATTCAACATGTTTGTATCTGTGAGTGCCGTGTGGGCAAACACCCTGTCAGGCTGTACAAAAGGTGACAAATTATTAGGAAGGTTTATGCAGTGTGTATTGAGTTTGCAAAGGTGTGTGTGTGTGAGCACGTGCTTGACATTTATGCCGGTGTCTCCTGCAAGTTCTCAGGTTTCCACATGTCAGAACTTGTCTTCCAGGTGAGCACGTAGGTGTACGTTTTTATCAGCTATTGCCTCAGTCATGACATAATAACAAAAGGCCAACGGCAAACTGGCAGGCAGGTCTGGCAAGCTATTGTACTGATGATGCGGATTGTGTTAAGGTGTGTATGTGCCCCCACATACAGTAAAAACCCATCAACTTTTTCATGTAAAACCTTAAAGGATCCTTGAAAAGACATTATCTGACTCAGTAGTGGACTTAACAAAAGCACAGACTGACCCACAACAGCTGGATCGTACAGTTATAATACTGTAAGCTAAGGAGAGAGAATGATGTAGTTCTCCCAGTGTGAAAGCAGCCATTCAGGAAAAATTAGGTTAAACCAGGTCAAGCAGAAAGATGTGAAACTTTTCCTTCAGGGACAAAGTTGCAAAATGAACAAAATGTTTTTTTACCCACATATTTCCTCACAGCAGCATCAATTTGTTCCAAAAACGGACTGAAGCAAAGGCTGGGGATCCGATTACTGCACGGAAAGTGTCTGAGGTCCTTTTTGTAGCTTTGCAACTGGAGTTTTATTGAATGTAATAAATGTAGTAAATATCCTTATAAAGAACATACAAATAAGGAAAACACTCACACAAAAACTCTTACACAAAAGCTTACACTGACTAAGCTCTGTAGCCAGAAATGATCCAGTATCATCATCATTTCTTCTAAGGGTGTAGTTGCTTCCTACACTCCTACACAGTAAATCATTTAACAGTCAAGAAAAGAAAATGTACAGGGTGAGGAGTAGTTCAGGACAAGACGACGCAGAAGCCGGTCTGGTATATTTAGTAGCGAGAGACAAAAGGCAAAACCTGCCCCGCTGCATTCAGAGGCATTGCCACTGTTATCTTCTCTGTTTGAATAAAAACTATGCTCCCTTTCTGAGGGCGAGGACGACATAATGAGAAGATCCTGGAATCATGTTTAGAGATTTGAACATGTACAACTGTATTTTTTTGGAAGTGACTGGGATGCTGCATTTAATTCTAACATTTGGGTAGAATAAATACAAAGGAAAACATATTGATGATGTTTCAATACACTGTCTTTTTTTCTTACATCATAAAATAAGTGAACTGAAAGCAGATAAATATAAATTTGTGCCATTTAGCAGAGCAGTAAAAGCTTAATCTAATTCAGTCTATCACTTGACAAGTTTTCTTGCTGTTGCCTTTATCACATCCTGGCGACAAAAAGATGTGTTGCAGAGTATTTCCCCTAAAGAGGAAGGCATGATTTTTTTTTTCACGCAGTGCAAGCCATTTGTGTTATCATAGTAATCTCGTATATATGAATGTGTATGTGTGACATACAGAAAGTAAGAGAGTAGAGAGTTAGAGCACAAAGCTCCGTGACTTCCTGACCTCTTCATGAAAAAACAGCATGTGGTTCAGTGACTAAAACAAAGATATGCCCGCCTGCACGTCTGCCTCACAGTCCTCACAATTTCTCTGAAAAGGCTAAGTGCTGCCTGCTTGGTCCAGCATGAGAAACTATGGGACACAGAGGAAAAATCATGTGTTGTGATAATTCTGTGCTTTATTAGTAAGTGGCTGATTTTCATCATGTCAGTTCTTGAGCAGAAACTCAGTGTCAGCAGGGTACAAATGTTGCCTGCCTCACTTTTCAGGAAACTGGCACTTTTTTTTGTGTGACTCTGCTGGTGTGAAGCCACTACAGGCAGAATTACCTGAAAGGGCATTCCCCTTCTGCACCTAAATGATCAGACAGGAGAGTAATGGAAAACCAAGTGCACACAAGGTGTCAGCCAGAGGTCTGGACTGCCCTCTCGACAGAAACGAGAGTCTGCTCGTGTCTGAAAACCCACTTGCTCGGTTGGTACTGAATTTACTCACGCAACTTCAAAGCTTTGCACAGTGGGAGGTTAGAAACCATAATCTCTGTCTTCTTGGCACGGCTCTGAGTAAAACAGCACCCACTCTCTGATTTGTTTTGGGATTTTTTGACGAATTTTTATCTTTTAACTTCCAAAACGAGGAAAGTGGAGCACTGATAAACATCAGGTCACCCTGAGGTCACACTAAGGGGGAGGCTTCTTACAAATGCACTCAAATTACAGAAAGTTTTCTACATTTTAAAAAGCATAGTCATCCACATATTCTGCAAACATGCACACACCAGTTTAAATGATCATACAGCTGAGGATATTCTTTAATCCTAAAATATCTAATAAGTAAAATGTCTTACTTAAATCTCTTTATTTCAAATGAGCACCTGTCTGTGTTATGCACACAAGTACAAAACAAAAGACGTCTGAAGAATAAGGAGAAGGGGGAACCGCCGCACACAACCTTATTAGAGACATTTGTTTTGCTCATTTGGCTCTATGAATTTTAGGTTTTTAAGCTCACTTGTACTACCAAATATCACATTGCACAGTAACCAAAGCAAGTTAACAAGACTGAGAGTTGGTTGATGTTTAGTATCTCACTGATAAGCACCGACACTCCTAAAAGTGCAAATCGACTCGCCACACACAAGGCTTAAAAGCGCAAAAGTATTCATCCTCGCTATCTGACAGCACAAAGCCTTTATCAGATGAAGCAGTAGACTTGTCTTTGCCTTTATTGTAGCTATCCACAACTCATGCATTGATTTACCATGATGGACTGACAGCGACACACACACAACGTACAGAACAGTCCACTCACCCCGTGCCTCCCGTTTCAGTGTACAGTGTCAGCTCACTAAGTGACAGTGACAGGAGAGGAGACTGCTTTGTGTGTGTGTGTGTGTGTGTGTGTGTGT
>CAFUXE010000848.1:308885-324342 GCA_903364295.1 Serranus cabrilla | reverse complement strand
AGAAATTGCAGCGGGAAAGATTTATAGCTAAACTTGTGTTTTGACAGAGACAGGGAGTGAAAGGAGGGTACCACGGTAGGAAGCGGGAGAGGTGCTATGTGGGAAGGGTCATACCCTGTTCCTCGAAGTGGAGAGGAAAACACGGGAGTGTGCTGCCTACAGCTGCTGTTTGCTGAACAATAACAGAACAACACATGACGTGAATTTATGGAACGTACCGCGAATACGTGTGTGAAAAGGAAGGTTCAGTGGAGGTTTGAAAATGAGCCAAGTAAGAGTCAGAGGTGGCACAACAATTGACTGATTGGCAATTGACATTTGCTAATCCCCAAACCGTGATTGTTAAATCAACTGTAACCCTCTGTATAGAGAGAAACAGCATTTACAGAGTTTAGAGTGTGCTGATTTTTTATTTACCCACAAAACAGAATTCACGTGAGCAAAAGAGTAAAGAGCGGAGGAGTCAATAGCTCCTTTGTCGGCTGTAATATAGTGACAGAAGAAATTGATTCAAAATCATCAAACATTAGTCATTAAAATTAATGACGAGGAGAAAAAGAAAGATTTCCACAAAAGGGAAAGTTATTAAAAGCCTTTGTTCCTGTTTCATTTCCGTGATCCTTTGACATTTACGCATTATTAACCAATTATAAATTGTGGAGGTGGATTACATACATCATAATCATCGCTTCCACGTCTAATAAACCCACGTACAACCTTGTGCACATGGAGTCTGAGTCAGTCCTACTTTCACACAAGAGGCCAAGGATTTGACCTGAGGAGCTGCTGTTTGCTCCCACATCTTTCTTAAAGGGAAATTGGGACAAAGGTTGAGAGATATCCCCACTGTCTGTTGACTAATATCTATGTTAAAGTGCCTTGGCAAAGAAGTCTATTTTTTGTAGTGCATGTGTGTATATTTATGTGTTGACATCAGTTGACGACTTTTCGTTTGTGTGCACGCGTGGATTGCTAAAGGGGCAACTACCTCAAAAGTTTCAGCTTCAATTTGTGTCTGTTGTTTTATGATAACTTAAATAATAAAAAATGTGTTTGAGAGGATCCAAAACTAAGGCACGACAGTATCTGAAATGATTTGAGTGTTGAGACGTGTCCTGCGGCATCATCATTAGGATAATTTCCTATACTTGTAAATTAAGCCATGATTTCTTTACATTCTGGTACTATTGCACTTTTCAAAGTAAAGGCTATGACCCGAAAAAACTGCCAATGTTACAACAAAGTCAAACAGGACAACAGACAGAACAGTCAGGTCATCACACAGGTTGTAGATGACGGTCAGACTGCCTGTAAGTCTGTCTCACCTGACTTCTTTTTAATGATGTTTCCGGATCAAAGGAGCTAGCTTGAGGAGTAAAATGTTACAATATGATAACCAAAACAAAACAAGTATAATATTTCAGTTGTCATAAACCTGATACAGTCTTGTGAAATTCGGTCATCATCTCAACGTAACTTGCTATCTATCTATGGCATAAATCTTTATTTTTACAAAAAAAACAAACATGCTACTAGTAGTGGGGAAGGCAATGAGTTAGGTAATGATAATTTGTGCATTGTGATTTTTATTTTTATTGAAAAAAGCATTAAAATGATCATGGTTTGGTCTTTTTGTGAGATTTGTAAGTTTTTGTTTGTGTGTAGAATACGATTTGTAGGCAGGGACATCTCTGTAGCACTACAATACTTCACTTTGGTATTCATGTTATTTTGATACATATCTTGCTTTAAAAAAATATTGTGCATTCTGCGGTTTCTGATTTTGATCAAATTTCAATAACCTGTGTAACCTTACAGACAAAATCTACCCAGAGAAGCAGCATTGTTTTGAGAGAGTGAAAAGAAACACTCACTATAAGTGGGGATGGGAGACCCTTTTGAGAAATAGATGTCTTTAAATTGATAACGAGCCATCTCTCGCACTAGAATGCACTATTGTCTCATCCAGACATAGACTGCATTTACTGTACGTACCACAAAGTGTAAAAGTGAGAATTGAAAGCTTTGATTTTTCCCTGAACATGAGTCACTTGTCAGACGGCAGACGTTTTTATTGAAGAGCTTTTTTCTCTTATCTTGTCTTTGTTGAGAGGGTGAGAAAATGTCAACAGGTGTAACAGTTAAAACTGATTTATTAAAAAAAACAAAAAACAAAGAAGGATAAAAAACCTTGACACACATGCAGCAGATTCAACTTTTGAAACAAATGTAACCATGTTTTCCTGGAAGACTCTCGGACTAGTTTTTTTCAACTACACAGTGAGGTTGTGAGCTCCAACTTTACAACCCACTTCTAAGATTGTACTGTCGAAGAGGAGAGGACAACGTTGTTTGACACAATACAATGGATACAGAAAAGATCAACTAGCAGGGCTGGATTTTTCAGCCAACAACCTGCTTGTGTGCCAAATTTGGTTTTATTTCAAAATAAAAGCCAATTTATAAAACTTTGCTGTGAGTATATAAAAATTATTGACTTTGAATTTAATAGTTGCAACTGATTTTAAATAAATACAAGAATACTTGATGACCTCAAAGCTAAACTGAAAATCTCAATGTCATCTGATAAAAAAGGAATCAACGGATTCTTTTGAAAACACTCACAATATCACAAGAAAAGCTAAATTATGTTACAATGTAAACAAACCAGGATGTTGGCGGTGTGGAGGCAAAAGTGGTTAACTATCTGTGGGCTGAACTGGAGCGTGTCATTCTTTTTATCAGTTTATTTATAAAGATACAAATGTGCATTTGAACATCTTCCTGCCTTTCATGCAGTGATTATGTTTAGCTCCCACAGAGGCTTTACATCTACCGGTAAATTTTAAAGCCACTGCATATAACCGCTTAGAAGATTGACAACTGTTACTTCTAGTATTTTTAGTTAACAAAGATTTTCAAAAACCATGACAGTTGTTATAAAACCTGAAGTTGGTCTTTACACCAACTCAAAAAAAGCGTTTGTGGAAGTGTGTTGTCTGCAGAGAGTAAAACACGACTTTCATGCCGTGCGAGGGACAACATAAACATAGCATGGTATCTCAGGGCACTCCTTTCATTTACAACAGCAGAGCAAAGTCCACATTTGTCTCAGTCATTCACAACATGCATAAACACACACACGCCTCTCTTAAGGAATTATATAACTTGATAAGCAGTAATTCACAGACTGCCGCTCTATCAACACACTCGGTCAGACTTAGACATATCAGTCTCTGCATACATACAATTCAGAATTCATGCTTGAACGCAAATACTTAATAAAGACCAAACAATAATTTCCTAATTAACAAAAAAGTCAACAAATGCCTGTGGTAAAATGTGAAAGGTATATTATGGAATTAATCCATCAGAGAAATGACCTTTCATAACTTCTCCAAAAGAGATTATTTCTCAACCAAAGCGGCATCATATGTTCTCCTTCTTTAAATACCCAGGTTGCATCAGGGATGACATTTTGACCTTTGATAAACCCATTTTATCCTTCATTTTTTTGGGAAGTATGCATGACTTTCTCTCTTTTTCTATCATTTATTTCCAACAACCTGGTTAGCTTTTAAGGAAGGAAAAGATCTTGCTCCTGAACAACTACTTGCCTATTGTTGATCAGTCCAATTTCTTTTTTAATGTGTTGTTTTTTTTGTTTGTTGTTGATTTAACATAATTTTTACTATTAGGAGGCATATATGTATTAAAGGTGTGTTTTAGCTAATTTAATACCATCAACATGAACTCAATGCAGCTGGCAGCTATCTTCCAGAGCCAGATTGACTTCCTATCTTCCAAGCAGCGATTGGTTTTAAGTGCTGTCAATACACAGCTTAAACTTGCAGAGACTTTAAACTTGCTTGACGGATAATCTGTCACAGTGAATTTTGCATATAGATTTATTATAGTCTGCAATGCATGTCAGCTGTATCACCACAATGACATAAAATCGGACTAAAGTAAAAGACACACTGGTGAGAAATATATAACTAAAACAAATGTATAATCTCTGCAAGATATGTTTGTATAGCAGAGTGAAATTATTGGGCGCTAATGGCTGAAATAGTGATTTGCAGATGTAAGTGAGCGTGCCAAACAAAGGCGAAAACATTTATTTAACGTGTATATGGTGCAAATAAATGTTTAATTACTTAAAATATGTTTAAATATTATAATAAATATAAAGTTATTATTACAGCAAAACAATTATCTGTACATTTCCCCTGATTGCTCCTTGTGTTGTCAGATTATTGACATGAAGATCACACAAAACGATGAAGGAAGACTTTGACGGATGTGGTGAACTATCAGACTCACTGTTGGCACTGACAGTCGAGTCTTGTACAGCACACTGATAAGTTCTCTTCCCTTGTGCCATTATTATATCATGATTAAACAACAGTTGGCCAGTTCACATCAGCTAACGCAGAGCCTGACAGCAAACCTCAGAGAGAAATCACTGTTGGCCCCTGAGATTGCATCCAAATATTGCTGAGTCATGACCAAGATTTTCCAGTCAATTGAAAAACCCAGAACTGCACAACTGTTGTGCAATATCTACAAATCCCTCACATGACAAAGGAAATAAAGACGTGAGAAAAGACTATATAAAAAATATAAAAAGATGAGGGTTAGCCAATAAAACTTCCCAAAATTATAAATGTATAAACTTATAAAAGAAAGAGACACAAACAGGCTCTCGTACTCACCTGAGAAGTTGTGACCACTTTGATCAGTAAAATCTCTGCCTGGTGTTTGCATGTCAAGCTCACACTCACACTGTGTCCTGCAGACACACTATGGACCAATACCTGACTGTATGCCAGTTGTCAGTCCTGTGACCGCACCCCCCCGCCCACCCTCACCACCCCCCATCTGTATGTCACTGGTAGTCTCACAATGCAAAACAGTGTCCACCAATAACCAGATACTACATCAGTCAGCCGCAGTGCTCCTTATAACAAGAAGAAAATTGGATGGATGGACAAGTAAAGATGTTTTCTGTATATTTAACAACTTTGAGTTCAAATAATGTTATTTTCCAGACAAGGAGCAGAGCACAGATATTGCCATCCCTTGTATTCTTTCAAAGCACACTCAGTGTTGGCGGATTAAACTATTTTTAAAGTGGTTTGCAGTGCGTTAACATCCAAACATCAGCCACAACATTCACACAGCGCAGAAAACAGTGAACTGAGCGGAAGGTGACTGACCTGATCAGTGTTTTGAAGCGGACGCAGCCCACTTGCTTCTTGAAGTCGGATCGTCCTTTTAGTTTTGCGTGAATTTGCGTGTCAGCCCTGGGACGCCGAGACGCCTCTTCTCTCTCCCTCTCTCTCTCGCAGTGAAGCTCAGTGTCAAAGCGGTCAGGTCTGTTTGCTGTGGAGGTTTCTGGTCATGCTGCTGCTGCTGTTGCTGCTGCTGCTGCGGTCGTTGTCTGCCTGCCTGCCTCTCTCTCGCTCTCTCTCTCTCTCTCTCCTCCCCTCCGCTCAGCATTACTCGCCCGGGATCCTGAGGACACACGCAGAGGCATCAAATTACAATTTATTTGTAGCCAGGATTTACCTCATTTGAAGGGGTTCTTATTCCTTTGAGCTGCGAGAAACAGTAGAAGACATATTATTTTGTTGCCTGTTTATTGTTTAACACTGAATGTATTTGTTTAAGCCAAATTACAAGCAGTAAAGACATTTTTAATCGTTCACTCTCATTCCGAGAAAAGGCTATCGGTCAGTGGTGGAAAAAGTATTCAGACCCCTTACTCAAATAAAAGTACGATTGCCACACTGTGAAATTACTCCACTACAAGTAAAAGTCTGGCATTCAAAACTTAAAAAGTAAAAGTACAAAAGTATTAGCAGCAAAATGTACTCAAAGTATCAAAAGTAAAAGTACTCGTTATGCAAAAGCACTCATAATATTCCGAATATATTATTGGATTTTTTTTAATTCATTGTTGAGGCATCTATGTGAGTAGCATTGTATTTATTTTTTCAAGGTTGTGCTTATTTATTATTTTAACTTATTTTAACACTAAATATACTATGTTAAATATTGACCTAAAAAAGTTACTAGAAGCTGGCAGCTAAATTAGTGAAAACTCACAATGTTTACTGTTTTGCCTAAACATTTTGTGGAGTTGAAGTATAAAGATAAAATGGAAATACTCAAGTAAAGTACAAGTACTTCAAAACTGTACTTAAGTAGAGTACTTGAGTAAATGTACTCAGTTACTTTCCACCACCGCTAATGTTAAGCTAACGTTAGCTAAGAGCGACACTATGTCGTACTGTGTGCTTAAAAGTAGCAGCCATAGACTGCTAACTTATCTTTCACTGGAAACCGGTCAAAAGAACAAAGTTTCGGTTCAAAAGTAACACAATCCACCTACCAACGCACCGGAAGCTCACAATAACACATTAAATTGTTTATCTTGTTGTCAATATTTACCAAAAAAACAAATACAAGACGAAAGTCATCCTTTGGGGTTTGATGGTTATTAACCGCACGCCACAAGCTGTTACCAGGCAACCATCAAAGGCTAGGCTAACAACCCTAAATTATCATCGTTTCTTTCTTACATTTTACTTTTTAGTAGAACGTTTTTACTATTATTTGTACTAAGCCAGCTTCATATTTTTACCAACCATCTCACTAGTTAGTTACCTCATTCTCGGAAACTGGATTGTTCCAACCTCTTAATTTAGTTAATTATTTTAATAATATTTCTACCATAACTGTTATTAGTTTTTTTCATTTTCATTTTGGCATTTTGAGCACCACAAACCAAGTGACATGTCAATTTTATATTTATAAAAAAAGGCTGACATCTCCATCATATGTATATTATATTTCCAACACTTGGCAACTCCCACTAAAATAATAAAACATTTAGATTTTGGGTTGAACTGTCCCTTTAAGACTGACTGGTTACTCTCTTAGTCATTAGTGGACTAACGCTGACTGATCCGGTCCCTACAGTCCCCTCAGTTATCACAGTAATGATTGCACAATGTGCTTTGGACTCATTATGCGTGAATGAATTCACCTGCTCAAAGAGGCATAGTAGAGAGACGATTTGACAGATTCTGCATTTAAATGAGCCCAGAATCAGCAGTAAAGGAGACCCTGTGAGTGTTCATTGACTAACAGTTTGTTTAGTAGACAACAGTCTGTTCATTCTTTCATTTTTTTTCTTTGTGGCAAAGTCTGAAATATAAAAAGTAATGGTTACAAGTTGACTGAGAAAGAGTTTCTTCTTAATTGTATATTCATGTATTGATTCTTTAATAAATTTCAATCTGCAATCTGTCAAAAATTGAAACTCAATTTACTATCAGGTGCAGAAACGTATAACTTCTAGATAGACTTAGACTAACCCCGACCTAAACTTTACTCTTTGTTTAACCCTAAACCACACTGAAATCCACAGGCCATTTTTTCTTACTCTGTTGGGTTAAAGCAGTGATTTTCTATATTGAAAAAAACCCTCTTATTTTAAAGTCACATCTTGTTATCTCAAGGTATTTTTAAGAGGATGCTCAGACTTAAATGTGGCGTCACATGAGCCGTGCTGGTTAAATGTTCACCTGAGAAGCTGACAGATTTGGTTAGATTTGGTTTTAAACTACCGGTAGTGCACATGCAACAGACAGCAGAGAAGCCTGGTGAATAAACATTTCCACTAACGAAAGGTTCAGCCCATGAAGAAATAAATGTTCCTGTTTTTGTCTGTGTCACTTGACCAGCCTCTGACCTTCTGTCTGCTGCAGTGATGCAGCTCCACCATGACAGGGCATGTTGACTGGGTATGAAATGAAAGGACTAATGTCGGTGTATCACTCGATCAGAAATATCAGCACAGACAGACTTCAAATCACTCTGATCGTGAAGCAGAATGCAGAATTTAAAAAAAAGTAGAACCCAAAACAAGGTGTGAACAGATACTAGACAGAGATACTTCTCAAAAATCAAGCTAAAGTTTAACTCCTCCGTCTTTTAAAGCATCACAACACAAAGACACGAAACCCTGCTGCACACTGCCACACATTACCGTGTGATCACCGTCTTAAAAGCAGGAAAATCCAAGTGTAGTTCAGTTATTCTACTTTCACTGTGCAGCAGTCAGCTCGATTTCAGCTGCCTTTGATCTATCAAAACTCAATACTGTGAACTAAGACAGCTGGCACACTTTGCTTATTTACAGACCCACACACACACACACACACTCATTTCCTCGCTCTCCCTCACATGCATAACAGTCCTCCCCAGGCAAAATGTATTCGTGCTGAACTAAAAGAAATGACGCCCTTGAGAATATTGCTGTCACAAAAAAAAAAAAAAATTCCAGAAAGCAATAATAAGCAATATTTTCTGATTGTTTATATGGCTGAGCCCCAGGGGACTAGAGCTCTGGTATCTGAAAATCTTCATAATTTAAGAGCTTGTGCATCATTACAAGACTCTTCTACTACTGTCATGACACCGTAGTTGTTATAAAGTGGAACTGATCAAGGCCAAAGAGGCAAGCAAGCTGTTTAAAATCAAACTTCAATGATGAAAATGAAACCCTTGAAATCAGCGACAGCGCTTGTCAGCAGGAAATAAGCCAAAATGGCTGGATTTCCCCCCATCAGTAAACATGCTGGATGACATAAGAATCTAATCTGGATGTTTTAATGTTTAACCAATGTACTGATTGGTCCTTCTTCCTAACATTCGTACTCCCTCGCTCTCAGTCTGGCTCCAGTTGGTTGGGATAGGCACCAAGACAAACATGGTTCGGCTAGTATAGGCTTGCTTTGGTGCGTTAGCCGCCCACGTCCAAGTCCCAACGAGCAGCATGATGGAGACGTTCCCACAGATCTGCTGACTGGTCGTCCCATGGACCAAGAACCAAGAGCACAGCGGGTTTCAGCTGTCTTTGTTGTACCTCGATGTGTATGTGTGAGAAGATCTGTGCATGTGTTTCTCACAGTGAGAATATACTTTTTGCTTTGTTTTCCTGTTCCACATGTAAATGTTGTGGTTAATGTGATACTGTAACAATTACAGTGGCACATATTGAAAGGGCCCTTTTAAAACGGATTTATTTAACTGACAAAAGGTAGGACTTGAACAAATTTAATCAAAAAGGGGGAAAAAAAGTAGGAAAGAAAAAGCACATATGCATCAGCTGCCATCAGGTGTATGACAATGAGAGCTTGATCATTGAGCTTTATGATGTAAACAATCAAACAAAACCCCCCGAAAGTAACTGTAACTAGAAGGGCACTCAGCCAAGTAAACATCCTGACTTGAGGGGGTGTTCCCATGAATTTTCCCAGTGGGGAACTCATTTTTCCAACTATTCCGACACCACATGAACACAGCGCGAATCTCCCAATGTTAATACAAGTGAAAAATAATTTGCACATTACCCCACAATTAAAATCTGCTTAAAAATGTGTCCCCTGATCCAATAAACTGAACTGAATATATGAAGCCTTTAGCAGAGGTCATAATTATTATTATTATTAAAACTATTGCCACCTGATAATCTTTTCTATCAACACCTAGTAATAATGATATATAATAACAACTATTGAAAGGCTTGTTGACATAACCAGCTCGAAGTGTGAATGGCAATTAAAGGGAGAGTCCCCAATAATTCACTCCAGTTAAGATTAAGATTTATTTACAAAAATATGAACTATATTGCAAAAAGAAATACCATGTGGATGGCAGCAAAGTCAGTAAAGTCACAGTGGGCTGAGGGGGTCCCAGCCAGCCAAAGAGGAGGACCCCAGGCCCGCCTACCAATAACATTAACCTGCAAGAGAAGAGCAAACACAGGAAAGTCATATATACATATATAGAATATTTCTATATGAATATAGTGCCATCTGCTGGATCGGCACAATTAGTTCAACCAGTCTCAAGACTCAAGGTCTATAGGTTGCAACTCTTTATAATGGCTTGTTGACACTCAGGTCTTTTACAATATGCTGCTTCGTTCAAGACTTGATTATCTATTCCCCTTATTTAAAAAAAAAAAAACAGCAGTAGATCAGTCAAAATCTAGAATAAAAGGTTAGTATTCATGATTTTATAATGTTGTTAGGCTTTATAAAACAAAGTCCTTCTATAATATTAATGACATGTGCTTGTGTGAGTGGTGAGTAAGGCTAAACTGTGACAAAGACATTGCAGCCAAATCTCAAAGTCACGGATGAATGTTTTTCAGCTTGAGGAAACACGTTGATGGCCTCGCTGATGTGTCCTTGAGAAGGATCACAGAGCACACCGAGCTGTCAGCGACCTCACACTGTGAACTCTCTGGATGGAGGCAAGTGAAAAAGGGAAGTCCCTCCTTTGGCTTACATTATACCTTTGATCTGATGACTTTGTTGGGAGCAACTTTTTTTATGGCCCCAAATCACAAGATTGTCTCAGAGAATTTCACAATCTGTCGAGCATATGACTCCTTATTCCCTCTGTGCAGAGAAGATACAACTAAAATGAGCCACACAATAAAAGCCCCACAAACACACATTACCAGAGACATTAATTAATGGGTTTAGACTTACCTGGTGTTAGTACAACTCAAGTGAATCAGTGATATGATTGTAGATATACTGTATATATATATTTACTTTATGTTGCAGTTAGTGTCATAATGTATAGTGATCCTTCACCAGAAATCCTTTTTTTTTATTAGAGCAGACACAGAGTCTGATTCATGCTTTTATTATTAGAAAGGCTTAAAACTTGATGGTTTACATCACAAGTTATATTTAGGTAGTCTCTGTAAAACGAATGCTCTCTTAAGCTGTGCATATAAAGATAGACATGAACATGAAGTCTCCACACAACTGAGGCTGAATATCTCGATCGCCCCCTGGTGGTTGACTGTAGTTCAGATCATTAATTCCGCCCTTCCAAACTAAAAGCTCAAAAGAGAGGTAAAATAAGATAATTTCTGTCATTTTAAAGTAGTTCTTAACACGCTGACGTTTGCCAAGGTGGTCGTTTTCCTGATAAGTTTGGTTATGATTAGTCAGGGGGTGTAACTTCATGATTGACAGCTGTAATTGACTCGCGATTGGCTGAAGGCAAAAAGCACGTGCAGATTTAAAGTTCCGTCCGCGTCAAGAAGTTTCAATGTATCAAAGACATGGTCTTACTACAGCGGAAGACTCATTACACAAAACAACTTAATTTAAATGCATTTAAGTCCTCAAAACTACTAGCATACAGACTCAACAGCTTTAATGCTCAGGTGAATCCTAACCTGACCTCCATAACATGGATCACTGCACAACAACGTGTTACATACAGGTGAGCGTCACTGTGAGATCTCTAACTAATAATCATTATAACCATCAGTCAGGATCAATATTACGTTACATAATGAAAGATGACTGCGTGACGCCGAGACTGCAAATAAAACATTATAATCACGCAAAACTCACCATCTGCACGTTGCCGCTGTGTGTGTGCAGAGTCCTGAGTCACAGAAGAACGTCAGCAAGTCACGTCACACGATGACCTGCCGCAGGTCATCACGTGACATAAACTAACTGAAGGCAGCCAGGTCATTTTTATTTATAGCTAAATTAAAAATAATAAATGCGTGTTCTCCTTCATGAGAGCCACTGGTAAGCCTTCTCAAAGGCGTAGAAATAAATATAATTAAATACATATAAAATCAACTTGATAAAGGGCACTTTTGACATCCAGGGGCAGGTGCTAAGCGTTAGTTCTGTGAACTGTTCTGTGAATGTCTATGTAACTTAAATAGTAAAAACAGACAAATTTTGCCTCTCAGCAGATAGCAGAAGTGAAAATGTATCATCCTCAACTTTTGCTGTGCTATGATTTCGTAAAGATGAAGACAGATTGCCAACAATTAGATACAAAACAGGACGGTAGCTCTACAGGAAGACTTAAAAAAATAAATAAATTATGTATTAACATTAATGGAATACTCCGATGATCTAGTCCATTAAGTTAAGAGATTCAGAAAATAAATCCCAAATACGAAATCTTACATTTCCCATAATGCAACTCAAAGCATCTTTTTCTGCCTTACCTTCCAATGCCCCAAGTAACACAGCCTTACCCCAAATGATGAATAAACTGACCTTCATGTGTGAATTACGTGTCTCTCGAAAGAAAATGTCCCTCAAACCAAAAGCACAAGCATGAATCTGACTTAGTGAATTAGTGGAATGATGGAACCACATCTTTATTAACTTTAATATGTACAGGAAAAAAAACATCATCAGTCACCAGGTCATGCAAAGCAGTATTGCGTTACAAATAAAAACACAATACAAAACAAACAATATTTACTGTACCATAAATATGGAGCCTCAAAAAATAAATAAATCAATATATTACAAAAAATAAACTCCTGAGATGACACATACATACATACAAATACAATATGTTATAATTTACTTGCAACATAGTACTGGAAATGGATAAGCCGACAGGTTGATATGCTGTTCTTAAGTGTTGAGATTTCTTTTTTTTGTTTTTTTTTTTACACCTATGAACTTGAAATGCATCCACTCATCTGAAAATGACCAGTTAAGGTACTGGGTTCATTCCAGGTTGCCTTAAATCGAGTCCCACAACACATTTAATCACGAGAACCAGCAGTTTAATATGGCCTATTAATCTGAAACCCAGCGTCTGACTGCAGTAAAAAGCAACCTGGAAAGTAGCGAATGAAAGGAATCTTAAAGGGAATGTAAGAGTAAGGTATTAACAGATACACAGGTCCTGTATGCATGATCATATTTATATTTATAATAGGGTGACAGCGCTCAACAGTCATGTCGAGGTGTTATTGCACTACTGTCTCAATGTCTTTTCATGAGAATAATCAACAAATTACAATACTGTTGATAGATCTACACAGAGGTGAAACAAGAAATCACCAGTCACAGCTACAGACATGAGTCTTTTTACTCTTTGAAATGCATTCAGTTGCTGTTTACGATTGATTTATTCAGTCTGGTGCACTGGGCCCAATCCCAAAGCTCCCACAACTGCATCTGTCTCGCCCTCAGTCGTGTACTTAATCATTTTAGGTAAATGAATGAATTTCGAGTTGTAATCGACCCAGGTCTGCACAGCTAACAAACGCAGCTGTGAATTGAAAACATGTTCACAATAAGGCTACAACATCTAGAGAGAGAAAGAGAGAGAAGAGAAGAAGAGAAGAGAGAAAGAGATAGAGAGAGAGAGAGAGGCAACGGAGGGCAAAACTCAACACTGATAGAGCTCCCTGCTGCTCCAAAAGTCACACCGAGCCACTTGGAGGAGCCATGCATAACAATTGAACACAGATGAACATACACATATTTTCGACTCCCTCACACAACAATGAACTTCAAGGCTTTTAGACAAAAAAAGGGGCAGCAATGACGAGCCCAGTAGTCAAGTAGCCAAGGACCAGAGACACAATGGCTGGATTTACACAGAAACAAATCCTTAAAGATGATTTTTTTTTACACACACACAAACTTTCACTTACTGACCAGAATCAATTCACTGAGGAGGAAACCATCAAATATCAAATATTTTTTTTAAAAGTATGAATCCAGCCACTGAATGAAAGAGTTATGTCACTGACAAAAGCTGATTGAAAAGTGCTACTGGATCATTTTTAAACATTGGCTTATCTCCCGTTATAGTTATATATGTTTGTTTTCATATACTGTATATTTATATATATACTGTATGTACATTTCCTCTGTAATCATGAATATTCTGCTCTTTATATACTTCTGAAAGAGTTCCTTAAAGTCTGCTCTGGGAAAAATAAATATTTTTTGTCATTTTATTTATTCTATGATAGTCTACTCTACTCTAGTCTATATCAATGACGTAACTCCTTCAGTCCAATAACTCTGGCACAACATCATTCAGTGAACATCCTACCCAGCACTCACACGGAGAAGCTGAAAGTGGAGGAGAGGAGGGAACGGGACGGAGGGAATACAGTACAGTTAACACACAAAGTTTAATCTCAGACTGGTTCACATTTAATGTCAATCAAGTCATCACTGGCCAACGGTAAAAGGAGGGGGGCCAGAATCAATAAGGGGTCTGACTACGGTTTTCGTCTGTGTCTAGTCAGAGAAAAGGCTGGCGAAGGACTTTCGGAGGTTGCGAATGGTCTCTGCCTTCGCCTCGTCTTGGCCGTCCCCTCCGGAGCTTGAGACCCCGCGGAAGAAAGAGGAGTCGCTGAAGGCGTTGAAGGCATTGGTCAGGGACTGGGACTTACTGGGAAGGGACGAGGAAGGGAAAAGAGAGGGAGGAGAGCAAGTGGGCGAGGAGGAAGGGAAGGAGGGAAGGAAGGACGGGATGCAGGGAGGTATAAAGTAGGAGGATTATGTGAGTGTTAATAAGTATCAGTATCAGTTAGAGGGGAAAGACAAACAGGGAAAATGTGTAAGAGGGCCAAAAAGTCACAAACACAATATTTGTACAATGATAAACAAACACTACAGGTGACAAAAAATATGAGTTTTTGTTTCGGGGGGAAACTTTCCTTCTAACACTGTACTTTAACCCCCTTAACATGAACACGTAAAAGACTATTTATAACACATAATAATGTAGATAGAAGGGCATTTTAAGTGTTTATTGACAGTATTTTAATTGATTCATCATGTATAACTTTTTATAATTATGACAGTTTTTATTATCTTGTCATCTACTATTGATAGGCTGCTAACATCCAGTTATGGATGCTTCAGTGGAAGAGTTAATGGTATTGACAAATTTGTTAATAAACAATTAAAAATACCTTATATCTGCTTACACCTGCATTATAGTAAAGGTATATATATACTGGTTATGAATGCAAAAAAAATATGAATGGTTAAAATGAAATATTACCCAAAGGGGTTATAGTTTAATAATGTCAGCGGGTTACCTTGTGGACTGGACTTGGACACACTACAAGACACTAAAACAGAAATTCTATTGATAATTTTAGAGTTGAAATGACTGTAATTACATAAATCAGTTGTTCCCAAACATTATCTGCAGGGCCCCCCTCACCCACCTGCCCAACAACACCCAGAATAAAGTATTTTGATGTTTAATTTTTAATCCTAGACACAAAGTATGGCCCATTGAAATGCATGTCTTTGCATTATCAACAGTGCATTGATAACGGCTCTTACTTCAGCAGAGGATGGGTCTTCTGCTGAGATCCTGGCTGTTCATCCACAGGGGCCTCTCCCTCAGCGGGGGCCGCGGCTGCTTCATCGGGGACAGGCTCAGGGTTTTGGGAGGGAGAGGCCGGCTTGGCCTGAGGCTGAGCCTTAGCTGGAGACTGGACACTGGTCGGGGACTGGCTGGCTTTGACTGGGGACTGAACCTGTGCTGGGGAAGGGGCTGAGGCAGCATCGGAGGCCTGGGTGGGTGCTGGGGCCTGGGCAGC
>CAFUXE010000848.1:264163-308696 GCA_903364295.1 Serranus cabrilla | reverse complement strand
CTGCTGCTGCTGCTGCTTTGGTTTGGGGAGAGCCTGGAGCTGCTGCGGCTTTAGCTGGGGATGATGGTGAAGCTTTGGCTGGGGGTGGGGTGGAAGCAGAACTTGGGGGTGGCTTTGAGACGGATGGGGCTCTCGTCATTGGGGGAGGCCTCGGCACTGGAGGCTTTGTAACTGAGGTGGCCCTCTGAACTGGGCTCTTCTGAGCCTGAACTGGTTTCTGAGCTGGACCTGGACCAGGTTTCTGGGCCTGGCTAGGCTTTGGTACTGGTTCAGATGCTCTCTTAGCTGACTCTGATGATGACTCCACACTCATTGATTTCACTGGTGCACCTAAAAGAATAAAAGATCCTTATATTAGTGAACAGTTCCATGGCTGTAAAACACATAAAAGTGAGGCAAACCAAAAAGCAGAAACAAGGATAAAATAAAATAAATAAGCATCAGTATTCGTTCGATCTAGCATCTGTTCTTTTAGTGCAGCAGTTAGAAAACCAGGCGCCTGTTACACTCACCAACGACCAAAGCAGAACATGATACAGATAATGAGCTTGGGTCTGGACATGCCCATTCACATAACAACCTCCCACATTCATTGAAACCCTAACCAACTCATCTGTCAAGAACAGACTGGGGGCAAAGCAGGCTCTGAATGTTCGGACTGCAATGACCAGCAGGGGGCGGCAGATCAACTGTAAAGAGAAGGTGTGGTGACTCGCCTGTCATGCCAAGTGTTGGTTGCTTTTATGCACAACAACTCATGTGACCGTTAGGAGGTAGTGTGGTGAGACAAATAGACAACGAGAGGGAAGGGAAGAATCAGAAATGAGGATGAAAGAACAAAAAGGGGAGATGATACGACCAAGAGAGGATCAAACAACTCAGTGAGTCAAACACAGGCAGCAAAGCAACCCATCATGCAGCACAAAAGAGACAAATGATAACACATGCTGAGGAGGAAGTGACTGGGCAGGGATGAGTTTCCAGTGGCTGATAATTCACTTTCCAGGATGCAGGATTATAGCTGGGTAATTATATGCTAAAACCTCAATGAAAAGGTTTCTTTCAATAAAACTTGGAAAATGTATAAATTAAAACCACCATTTGTATTTACATTCACCCTGTGTTACCTTAAACTCCTGAAGAAAAAACGTTGTTTTTCTTTCATACCTCCAGTGAACAAAGAATTTAAAAAACGAGCAAACCCTTCATGATATAAATGTGGGTTAGGGTTTTCATATATATTAAAGGAGGCATGTGAGAAAAAAAATTGTTTTCAAGTTTTTAAGGTAAAACAGGATGATTACATGATATACTAATAGTCATTTTAAGGGTAAAGTATTACTTTAATTGTGTTCACTGTATACATTTCAGTTAATAATTATATAATGCTGGAATATTGAGTGATTACATGATATAGCCACTATAAAACCTGCTTGAAAATTCATCCCAGACATTCTCAGAGTCATTACTGTAAGGCAGCTACAGTAAATGGATACTAGTCTTACGTTTTTTATGAGTTTGTCTTAAAGCATCCCAATGGTTGCTAGGGACTCACGACGCATAAAAACCAAAGGAAATAACATTTGTACAAACAGAATTTGTAAAGGGTGACACAATAACAATTTGCTTGGATACAAACCCTGAATCGGGTGCTTTATCCGAAGAGATAGTCACACAAATCAACAAACTGCAGCATGTTTTCATTGAACATAATCTCTTTATATCAATCAGAAATGATTGAGAAAGAGAAAACAGGCTAATATTTGTAGCCAGATGGTGTGTTGAGATAAAAAATCAGTAATTCAGTGATCCAGATCCAAGCAAATTAGAAAATGAACATGCAGAGAAAGAAAAAGATGCTTCTTTTCTTCTAAACTTTCCATTAATCACGTAAGCAAGTTTCATAATTGCCAAGAAAAATATACATTGTACCGTATGAAGCCACTTTGTCTTGTCTCAGGTATTATAACACAGAACAATGGAGGTTAATTTACAACCAACGACAACACCGAGCATTTATTCACAAAACATTCAGGTCTTGCAAATGGGCTTCGTTGCTTGACAGGATAAACCTTTTTATGGCATCAACTTCTTAGCACCTGAACAATGAACAGTATTTAAAAGCATTGATCACTAAGAGAGAAAACTGAGCTGCCCGAACATGCTTCCGATCTTAGTTTCCGTATAAGAATTCACAGAAAATAACCACAACATTCATCTATAAATACATGTATCTGTCACTGCGATTATTTTCACAGTGTTGGCTTTTTGCCTTTGAATGGCTGTGCTGCAAACGTAAAATTCAGATAAATTAATCCGATTTGCATATCTTAACATCTCAACGCTGTTGGCACATGTGCATCTATAATAATTCCTGTAAATCATAAGAAGCTGGCATTCCTAAAAAAAACACCACAAACATATTACACACGACAGAGTACCAGCTTTTGCCATTTCCATGCAAAATGAGGAAAAAAAGGAATTCAAGATCGTGAACAAACGTGCAAACACACACACATTAACAGTACGACTCCGATATTAATGGCTTTGTTTGTTTACCGTGTTATACGCTGCTTTACCACTGCTTTTAGTAGGCACATTTAGTTTGAACACATCAGCCCTGAGCACAGACATCACCACACCAACACAGACACTATGGCTGCAATTAAAGTCTACAGGCTGGCTAAATACACTGTACTGTGCATTGGCTTCTTAAGTAAAGTCACAAGTTACAAAGCCGAAGCTCAAACAGACAGCAGACGTCTTTTACAACGTTGGAAGATGCAGATAACTGCTCTTACTCTTAAAGGCATATCGTGCAGGAATTGCTGCTTGCTGTTTATGAATGCAACATTTTAAACTCAATCACTTCTTCTCCGCTCAAAAACATTGAAAGTAAACCCCAGATTAACTCACATTTTAGTGTTTTTCTTTGCTATGTTTGTGGTTTTTTTGTGTCTCTGCTTCTGCTATTTTTGTAGCTTGGGCCCCGAAAGATAAAGCTCAGAAACTTCCCAAACAGAAAAATGAAAACAAGAGAAAATACAAGCAGAGAGCAGTTTCTATGCAGATACACACACGGCCACGCACTTTTAGTTGGTCATAAATGAGGATTCATTTTGTATACGTTGCTTTTTTACGAAAATCCTGCATAGTATACCTTTAAAGAAATAGGTTGGTATATTGGAAAATAGACATTAGAAATAGATTCTTAATCTTGTCAGGAAATTTAAAGCACAGCAGCCAGTTAGCTTAGCTTAGCAGAAAGACTGGAAACAGTGGGAAACAGCTAGCATGGCTCTGTCAAATTAACAAAATCTTCTAATTCTAATCCTCTAATTAAGACTTTATATCTTGGCTTCATCTGTTTTAAACATATTCTCCTAGTTACCTAATATAAGAAAACCTCTTCTGGTGATTTTTAAAATCTCTATGGCAGTGCTTATTTTGACGGAGATGTTTTTCAATTACTGTAACCCTCATTTCAGGAAAACCTTTTAAGACGTCTGAGAGCGAACTGTCCCACGACTTATTCAAAGCGTATTCGAGACATGCTTTGGCCCTACAGGGGCAGCACTTGTATTACAATGGAGAACAGTGTTCAGACAACCTTGAGGTTGAGGGCGCTGGCCCGAGGTCCTGTTTGGATCTGCCAGTCCTTCCTTAAGGGCAGCACTCTGAGAGAGAGTGAGGGGAGCGGGAGAAAGACAGAAAGAAAGAAAAACAAAGAGAGAGAGGGAGTGGGACAGAAAGGAAAACAAGGTTAAGCTGGTCCTGGTAAAGAATCTGCAGTGAACTGTGAAGGGCTACAACAAAGTGATTTTCCAGCACCTGCTTCTCCTTATAAGCAGAAATGAAGCAGATGTTGTATGGTTATTAGCTGTGTTTCCATAAATATAATTCAATGCACATGCTATTACTAAAGCTGTATGGAAAACACGAAATTCAATAAAACTTACCCATTATGTTTTTTTGTTTTTTTTTTAGATCATTTTAGATGGTTTTTGTCTCATCAAAAAAGAGTCACAAGCCTCAGTTATTAGTTCTTAAACCCGGAAGTAAGTTAATGAGCGGCTAAATGAGACTTCAGTGGTTGTCAGGGACATTAAACATCGTCATGGCAGACACGGGTTGGTCTCTAGTCGTGTTTTTCAGTGCTCTTGCAAACTCCTTTGGATTGTAGATCGGATTAATAAACAATTTATTAGGCTACGGTTTTGCTAGATGGTCAAATTGGCTAGTTAGCTTGTTGGAGATGGTCTGAAACATAATGATAGTTTATGTCGTTATGTTTTTAATGTTGGCTGCATTAACGCTTCAAACATCATAAAAGTGGTGTTCATTTGTGAAGATTCTCCTGCTGAACAAACATAAGCATCAGACATGTGTGTTTACCATGCTACTTCTGGGTTGACCGACAAAAATTTTTTTTTGCTCTTTATTTTTGTTAATTTTTTTACAGTCTGATTAGCAACTTGAGGTGCTAGAACAGAGCTAGAGTTGAAAGACTATGTTTATGATTGTATTGTTCCACAAATAGCCTGTTTAGCTCAATTTGCTAAGCTAATAAAAAGCTAAATCGTTGCATTTCAATAGAACCAGAGCCACACGCACCAGAATGCCTCTGAAACCAGAATATACCCCTGTTGCTAACACATTCTGCATCCATGTGTGGATATATGTTTATAGAAATTATTTTCCGCCTCTACCTGTTGGGGCTGCACAGTAGTTGGCTTCTGGCCTTGAGGGGAGCGAGCAGGTGAGCGGGAAACACTGGCTGACCTGGTGGCCAGCGCTTGGTTCATCTTAGCCAGCACCACGTCTGAGATGAGCAGGCGGTCCTCTGCCTGGTGGTCGCCAATCAGCTGCATAGATGAGCCCACCACCTGAACAAACAGACAATACAAATGTGTGCCTTTTTATTGAAAATAAATGAAATGTCGTTGACCCAGACTGGATAACAAAGTCAGGACAGATGAACGAAGGAGGTTAAAAGTGGTAATATTTCTCTGGTTCACTTATAAAACTGTAACTTCTCTGTGTGTATAATTTTATGGAATGGTTAGGGTTTATGTTGGTCAGCTTTTTACAAATACTGTTTTGTTTTGAAATATTTTTTTTATATTTATTTTGGTCATTGTCTTTGGTTTCAGGAACCCACATGTTTTATCATTGTGGCAGTCGGGCTGCTGCTAAAAACAAAGGGGATGATATCAAGTCAACATCCATGTAAATGGACGATGCACTCAACAATTTCAGTGCATCATTATAAAAACCAAAACACTTTCCTGTGGAGATGACTCATGGGGAGACGTGTTTTTCACATCGTTCCCACTTTAGTATCTAATCTGCCTCGCACCAAACTACTGAATATTTCACTCTGACAGTCAGCCTCCTTCACAGTGTAAGTGGGATGTTTAGGAATATTGCTTGGATACCGCAGTGACCAGGTGTGGGTGTCATTGTGGCTCCTGTATCATCTCCCTCCTCAGCGTCAGACTGTCTCGCTGGGATTCGTAATCACAATTATCCAAACTTCATCATGCATCACTTCTCCACTCAGCGTCCTGCTCCTGCCAGTCATCTGACCTCCTTTGCTACCTGTCTCACCGGTTTACTCTGCATAAACACGTCTCTAACACAACTGGGTGTGTTTTCCTGTTTTGACTGCCAGCTCATAACCACCTGTCAATTTGTATATCAACGTTTAAACATAGCAAACTATCTTTAACCATATGTGCAGTATCACTGTTTAAATTCTGGACCAGGTACTTGTTGCCAGCTGCCAGAATCTGAGCAGTAAATGTGACCTGGCTGACCCAGCGTTTTGCATGTATGAGGGGGCAGAGTCGAACCACACCGCTGAGTGGCTCTGCACTTACTGCCAAAATGCATCCAGATAGAAGCAGCTCTCTCTGCAGCACTCCATCGTGTCCTACAAACCCTGGCTTGTCAAGCTGCTCCCTGAGCTGGCAGAAAGTTTCGCCAATCAACAGCTCAATCCTGTGGCCAAATTACAGGTCCAACTTTTTCAACTACAGTTCCTACTTGGTTATTTCTAGAGCTTCCCTTTCGACCAGCCTTCTACCTGCTCTGTGGCCTTCTAGCCCTGTGTTTTTGTCCTCTTTGTCAGCTGCTCTTAAAGATATGTTTCTGATGCCATCTCAACATCTGCAGTCTTAGGAAGGATAGACTTTTTAATATTTTGTGATTTAACTCTACCCGAGCTCCCTTTCGTGCATTTCCACTGATTCATGCGGGCGATACTTCAGTTTCTGCCCAACACTAGTGCCTCGACTGGCGGGTACTCAGAGACTCTGTTATCATCCACTCCATGCAGTTGTGTGACGGGTGAATCTGAACTAACAACATGTCACACAATAACACAAAAAACGTCATGATCCAGGCAGTACTAGACCAGCAGCCCCTGCATTCTGCAAAGTAACATTTCTGTTTTTGCCAATAGAGTCTGGGGGCTTTGGAGAGAATGACTTCAGTTCCTCGCTGGAAAGGGCCATCTGACGGCAAGGTAAGTGGTGAAAATACAGAATTTTTTTGGCTTAAATATGTTTTGCTGCTGTTACACACTGACGTTGGATCAGTACCTCATGCACCCACTTCAAAACAATCAAACTGTCCCTTTCTAATCTGCTGCTTGCCTTTAAAAGCTCTGGTGTGAGCTGTGTTTTCAGTAATGAGGATAGTACTTTACTGAGATGTAACTGCTTGACAGCAAAACTCTTTCCTACCTTATTATTCCTACCTTGTTCTTCATAACCGTTGTGACTTCTAGAATATAGATTATGAAACATAAAACCAATATGCTGAAAATGTACTGGAAAGAAGCCAGATGAGAGAGAGACAATGAGGGAGGAAACTGTCGCCAAATAGGACGATTACTGAGATTGGTGAGCCGTAGAGAATAGCTACACTTACCTGTGAAATATTACAAGATGTTAGTTATTAAACTCATAATGTGTATTCAGGTTGGGTTCAATCAGTTTATTCCCAGACAGACAATCCAAGGCCCCAGCAGGGTAAATTAGGCCAGACATGCTAATTTTAAGCCTCACAGACCTTATTAGTATTCTTATGAAACATAACTCCCACAGGCTGATGTCAACACGGGGAAAGTTTTTAAACAAAAGGCAGGAGTCAATAACTACAGCGGTGCACTGATGGTGTGGTAGCTTTAAAGTAAGACTTTAATTGTGACTTTCTTGATTAAGTGCACATCCCTCCTTCACACTTTGAATGTTCATATTTGGTTGACTGGGCGTTATCAATTGTTATAAGTCTCACAGACGTGGGTTAGAAGGGGCCTGCTACACTGACTAGCAGGTTCAGAAGTATTAAGTATTATGTATTCACATGGTTGAACCTCGATACGACTACAGAAAGACTATTTTTATGTTTAATTATTGTTAAGTGGTGACCTCTAGTGGCCAAAGTAGTCATGATGTGAGCAAAGGAGGGATTTAGGTGACATAGTATAAAGAGATACAAAGTCCGTGAAAGAATTGGGCCAAATAAAATGAACAAACATGGGTCTTTCAACCAGGAGATCACTGTTCGCGTCCTGTGTGAAACCAAAGGTCGTCTTTACTGTAAATAAGTACGTAAACTTAGACTAGGAAGACTTAATTAACATTTTGTAATGTAACAAACTCATCCAAACCTCATCTTCTCTGAAAATCTAACCAATTAGTGCTGGAGAAACTGTTTCAAACTGTTGGGTATGCACCTTCCGGCCTGTTGGTAGGTTCAGTTTGACCTTTTGAAACATCGTAATGGTTTGACATTACATTCTGTGTTATATTGCACAACACTTGCGGGTGTGTCCTTGTTTAGTTTTCTCTCTCTTTCTCTCGTGCACCCTCTACCCTTTCAGTGTTTTTCTCCCTGCAGCACCTGAAGATAGTAATTCAGAGGAGAACAGGTCTGAGGTGGAGAGTGGGTGGGTTTTGGTTTTGAGTCACAGGCACACACGCCACAGCCAGTACAGATTAGTCTTGGGGACTTTTCCCATTTTCTTTTTATTTCATTGAGAGATCAGATAATAGGCATAGGTTTGCTTTAAGTTTGATGTTTTTTCATTTAGACAGTTTAGGGGGGTGATCAGGGTCTTGTGGCCCATTGTGTGACTTCCTCCTAACAGCCATTAAACTGGCTGATAAAATTCAGGAGGGGTGCTTTATGTGTTTGCTCACCTCAGTAATGTAGTCATTACCATCCTTGCCACAGATGGCTTTGACGGCACAGATATCCAGCCCTCCGAAGATCTCCGAGCAGGTGTCAACCCACAGCTTGTACCTGTCGAGGAGAGAAGCTCGATTAGGTCAACAAAGATAAGGAGTCACAATCTGCAAAAACACACAACTACTGCAGGTACAAACACTGTTTTGTGGAGCTTTAAAGTTTGCAGTTGAGGTGGGTAAAGAAGTGTTCCAGGAATTGGGAATGAAAACAGAAAAGTTTTGCTCTTGCACACTACTTCATCAATAATATTGAATTATGTATCACTTCAGCACAGCAAGTCAGAGCAAATGTTGCTCTTCGGGGCATCGATGCTGACAGTAAACCTGCTACAGAAGCTCTCTAGCTCCAAGCTGTGTCGAGCGCAGCCACAGAGGTGTTGTTTCTGCTTAGCTGTGAAAAGCTCCATTGACTGACTGTCTGGAAAACTGAACACAATCAAACAAGGTAACAGCAGATATTCTACTTTTTCTACAGCAAATCATTGCTTTTGCTTGCATTTGTAAAGTTTAATGTCTGTTACTAGTTGTGACAGATAAAAGAAGCCTGTTTAAATGTTTTTTTGGTTTTTAATATTATAGCTGAATGGTAATTTAATCGTTGACAAGATTCACTTTGATGAGGAAAAGGTTAGGAGAGTTATGATTTATGATGATTCCTGATTATTATGATTCAATTTGTTAACTATTTTTTAGTGCCAGTACACATGACTCAGGTATCTCAGCTGACACAGCTGACCTTTTGACTTGTCACAACAGAAAAAGACAGTGGTCATTTAAAATTGATGTTCCATTTTAGTGTCTCTGCAAGCCATGCCTGTTAGGAAGCATGCATTATTAAAATTTCTAATTACACCTGTGGTCTTCCTGCTATGAAAGGTCAAGCACACTCTGAAAAATGTCTAGAATCCAAAATGTAGCAATCAGCAGAGCAGCTACATGTGAAAACAGGAAATATCCTCAGCCAAAAGAAAAAGAAATACACAGAGCAGCATCAATCCACTAAAACTTAAACTGATTTCCAAACATCTGTGTTTTTTCACCCATACCAAACTGGTTTCAGCTCAATGAATCTGCTGCGCGAGCACATTGTGACTAACTGTGACATGTGCGACATGAGGGCAGCCTGAGCATCACTAATGTGGAAGCGATGCTCACTTGTCAGTCATGGCTACTTGTTCCAACATGGCAGATCCGGTGTTGCTCTTCCAATTACCAGAGATGGATGTTCGCCTGGAAAACAAGAGGAAATTGTGCGTTAAATAAATACAGGCTGCAACCTTCACTTGAAGAAACAGTAAATAAAAGCATAAGAGATTTAGACAGGCATGCAGCATGAGGGCTGGGGTGATGGCACTGCAGTTTAAATAACCAGCTACCATTTGTTTTTACACCCAACAAAACATCTTAAAATCTGGGATTACATACACATTAAAGGATTGAATGAGGACTTTACATTTCACTTTGCTAAGTTTACTTTTTAATCCATTCAACATCTACTGATGAGTTAGTCCAGAATACAATGTTAAAAGACAAATGTGCATATTGAATAGTATACACATGGAGACACACACAACACACATGTAACCCTGAAATGAATAAAGAAGAGTAACACACATGTATGCTTTGTAGTCAGCGCCGATTTTCTGGACCCTGATGTCGTATTTGGCGTCTATAAATGGCTCTGTGGTGCAGTAGGTCTGAGTGATGGCCACCACACTTGCAATGTCCTGGAAGTCACTCACATTGTCAACTTTGACCTACAGAGGAATGACACAAGGAGAAACAAAGTCAGGCCTATATGCTCTATTTTACAGTAAAGACATATTACTTTAATATAAATGATATCATTTTTGCACCAAGTTCCTCAACAGTGTTGTATTGTTGCAGCATAAGTGTCTCATAAATGTTTAAAACTCAATCTTTGGAGGAAATAAAAAACAACTGTAGCTTTCTGTAGCTTTAAAAAAAAAAGCTCTAATCCAATCCAACTGTATTTAAAAAGCGCTTCAAAACAGCCACAGAGGGCCAAATTAAACAAACAAAACTAACATAACTCCCTCTCTTCATTCACTCTCTAGCTTGCTTGATGACCTTAATGGGGAGGAGTGTCCAGCTTTGAATGCTGTGTGTGACAATAGTTGTACAGGATAGTATTTCTTTTTCATTTTGGATGTCCACTGGTGTTACAAAATATGGTTCTTTGCCGAAGGGTCAAATATGAAGCTAGAAAAGCGATCTGTCTAACTCTGGGCAAGAAACAAATGTACAAAACCAGTGATAGGTTGCTGTTTTTGAGCGATGCATTTTGCTTGGAAGTTGCATTTGTAGTGTCGATAGTGTCTTAAATACTGTCACATCATCAATAATGCAGACTTAATTAAAGGCATGGGTCAATATGGAGCACGGAGATGAAATAATGATGTGATGTTCTCTGCAGTAAAGTCCCAGAAGTGACGAGGTCCACTTCAATCAAAAAGCAAAGTTGTGTTCTGCAGTATTTATCATAAAGGGCAGCGTCTCTTTTAATTCCAGCAGTGAAACTGACAAAAGCTACATTTGTCGCACAATACAGGTGTGTAAGAGACAAGCTGGCAGGATAATAGGAGGCAAAAAGGTCCAGGCCGATAAGAAGCCCGGATAGAGAGAGTGAGAGGACAATCTCACAGTATCAGATTGACCAGTCCGGGGGAATAATGTGTGTTGGATCGATGAGGAGTGGTGGAGAGAGGATAAACACTTCACTCTGATTTCACCCAGAAAATATTAACACAGTTGTCAATCAATACCTGCACAATGAGAGGAGAAAATAAGTGCGGGAGAATACAAAGAGATGTGCAGCAGTCAGGAAAGGAGGGTAGGATGAGGAAAGACAGATGAGAGGAAACAGAGGATGTGAAGTGGTAGTTTGTGTCAGACACAGTATAAACCACTGAACTATCTCTGGAAATATATTTTCAAAGCACCTTCAAATGGCAATTTGTCAAATGATGCAACAGTCTGATGGTTGCATCAGTCAGACGTGCAGCTTTTTAACCACTTTACTTAAACATAAATATGACCTCAGTTCAAACAAGGCAAAATGGTTTCATGTACTTAGATGAATGAATGAATGAATGGAATGACTCAGCATTACCTTTCCCATCCCAGAGTGGGCGTGTCCGATCTTCACCACCACTGGGAAACTCGGTGTTGTAATCTGTAAAGCAGCAGAATAATTAGAGAGTGAATCACGATGAACAATACAGAACGGACATTCTCAGGTCAGTGAAGGGTCATGAAAAATGACTTCAAAGTAACTTCTTTAAGTGAAATTACAGGTAAACAAACTGTTTCTGCCATGTTTTGTCGCTTTTCAATTAGGAAAAACTACATGAAAAGATATGGATTTTTTTCTTCACAGTACCAGATGTCATTGGATGCATTGTTCATATAAAATATCGATTATTGAAACAGATAAAAATAAAAGATGTTTGTTTTACTGAGCATTCAAAGTCCAAAATGTAATCAAGCCTCTGCCTTTTTGTTTATATATATATACACACAATACAATCATTCCCCATGTTAGAGTTGCATTCTTTTAATAAAATATCTTTCTTTTGTTATTCTTCTTTTTTATTTTTATTTTTTACATCTGAACTCTAAACACTCATTTTAATGATTATCTTTGGCATTTATGACTCAGATACGGCACTGATGATCACACATGCTGCATCAATCATAAACTTAACAAAAAAAAACATGCAGAGATTATTTTGAAAGAGTTGTTTTGGTGAGTAAAGGTCATTTTCCCTCCTTGCTTCGCAAACATGTCCAACAATACTTTAATTGGTCATAATTTTCATGACCAACTGCATGAATACGGCTGTGGCGGCCAATGGGAGAAGAGGGAGGACATCAAAAGAGGGCACAAGAAGAAGCAAAGGATGGTAGTTTTTTCCCTGCGCTTGAGGAGGCTGTCCCTAAATTGTTGAGTACATAAGAGGCTCCCTGTGTGCGACCCTCTCAGCATTCAAGACCAGAGTGTGAGGGGATCCAACTATTGTAAGTTTCTCTGTGTGTTGTCTACAGAGAGGGGGAGAGAGAGACAGAGAGGGAGAGAGAGAGAGAGCAGTGGCAGCAGCAGCCTTTCCTTCAACTTGCTCCAGCTTGAATTCAGAGGTTTCCTTTAAACTTATGAAAACATTTCTATCCACAGCTGCCTTTCAGCTCAGCAGAGCTCATCTCACTGCTTCCACTCTCCTGTCTCATCCTTCCACCCTTTGCCGGCCTGATTTGCTTTTCCAGTGGAACTTAACAGGATCAGAAGAGGCTGCAGAGCGTTCATCGAGTGGTGGAGCGGTCAGAGGCAGCCAGAGGCGTCATGGCCATGTCCCAGGAGCGGAGTGCGTGTCTGGGGCTCTGGGTGCTCCTTTTGCTCGGTGCAGGCATGGAGGAAGTGGTGGAGGGATGTAGCTGCCACCCAGCACACCCACAGCAGCTATTCTGCAGCGCTGAGATCGGTGAGTTAATAACTGGAGGCCCAATTAGTTTCTGTTCACTCAGATAAGAGTTAAGAATGTATAGGCTGCTGTTTTTAATATAGAGAGTGAAGCTGTGAATGCCATAAGGGAGCGTATGATTTAAAATGTAATTTCTCCTTCTTTATGGACTCACTGATGATCTGGTGTGCTGATGATTTTTTTTGAGAGGGATAAGAATTAAAATCCAGAGTAGAAACCTACTGTGGAAAGAAATAATCAATACAGCTTCAAGGCTGAGCTGTTCTTGGTTGTTTATCGAAAGAAATATTGATTTATCATTGCTGCTTTTTTCAATTATGTGCATAGAAATGACCAGTTTTATGCAGAAAAAACACAGTGTAAGGTATTAAAGATGCACGATGGCTGTCTAAAATATTAGTGTTTGGACGCTGATTATTGGTTATTATTATCAGAATTACATGCAGACACATTGCTGTTTCTCTTTACTTTTCTTATGTAACCAGATGAAAACACTACCAGCCCTGTTGTTATCTGTAAACAGGGCAGCCTGCTCTCGGTTTTTCATAGTTACACAATTGAGTCTTCTTGCTCTCAATCACAAAAAAACAAACCCTAAAAAAAAAAAAGCCTGCATCAAGTGGCCCCGGCCTACTTTCTATCTGTCTGTCTGTCCGTCTGCCTGTCTCTCTGTCTGATGCCCCCCCGCCATCATCCAGTTCTTTCTTGTCTAAGCACAGGCCAAAACCAACACTCTGCTCTGACTTTGAGTACTTGGCTCCAGACTGTGGAAAGCTGGAGTATGTGCTTCTGTCAAAGGTTACACTCCAGCAGAGGAGAGAGGCAGAGGGAAAGAGAAAGCGGACGAAGAAACGGCTTTTACAGTATTTTAGTCTTGTTTTTCTAATTGGTCTGTTTCTCCTGTTCGGTTCAGAGAGGGTCGGCGGCTTCAGAGTACGGCTCTGAAAATGTGTCTTTTAAAAAATAGTCAGTCTGAAATAGAGGCTGAGACCTGTTTTTAAACCGCCATGCTAAATTAGATCTGGGTTAAGAGAACACAATGAGAGTATGTGGGGCAGTGTTTTCAGGACAGCTTTACATGTGAGTGAGATGAAGCTCCTGTATGATTGCTCTGTTTTCTCCAAATTAGCTTTTTGAGGCTTTCATGCAGCCTGACATTGTCATTGATAAAGTCCAGAGAGTTGGACTAAACTAGACCTTTTTGAATCTTTTGGTCTTTTATTCTATCGTTCTTATTCCTCATATAAAAACCCCAAAACTGTTGAACAAAAAACAAAAGCATGCTGCTTGATATTCTCTCTTAAACCATGTAACCAATGTTAGAAACTAAAACTGTTGAAACAAACATGTTTCAGAGTAAAACAGCTTATTAGCAAACATTACATGTGGAACCACTTTTTATTAGTTTGTGTCCATTTGAACCAGTGGACCCAAACAAAATGGATTCCAATGGAGCCTTTGCTGACTAGTTACAGTAGTTCTGAGGTTAGCGTTAGGTTCGTGAGTTTTACATTAAAGCTGTGTGCATACTCAGTATCCTGAGAGTTTGGATGACTGTGTGTTTTTGTGTTATTCTCTCCAAAACCAAAAAACAACAGCAGTGCACAGAATGGATGAAACTGTGTGTTTCTGTTCTGAAGTGAGCTGAAACATAGCAGGTCTGGCTCACTAACTTACGAGTATTACTACCGAAGTCAAGCAGCGTATCATGAACTAACTATATCATTTTGTGGGGCTGCAGGTTACATTAGAAAAACCCTCCTTCAGGACTGAGACATCCGCTGTCTAACATTGAGCCCCCGCCAGAGTCTGTTTGGGAAGCTGCTATTAGAGTTCTAAAGTCCTGTCCTGGTCAGCAACCCCAGCATAGTCGCATTACTTACATTTCTCACATAGCCTGCATCCTCAAGGCTGTTCATTTGTAATGTTAAAAGAGAAACAAACAGTTTGAAAATACAAACAATGCCGATATTATACAGGTTTTAGGAGCATCTTTGGACTAAATGCAGAACATTTGGAATATGCGTCTCAATTTGAGTTTTGATTGCAGTTGGTGACAAACAGCCTCTTTAATGTTTACAGTCAGATCTGTGCATTGCAATGGTTACTGTCTGCAAACCAACGGGCCAAAAGTTTGCATGACTTTGGTAGAGATGCTTGAAAAGCTTGCATTTCAGGGTGGAGAAACACATCTCCTTTTAAATATTGCAAAAGACTAATATAATAGATACAAACAGGTTTTTGGATTTGGGCAAATATCACAACACCAATGTTTTAAAAAATGTGGTTAAAGGAATCAAATAGGGAATTGAACAAGTCCGCCACTGGTGGAAAACTTTGAGAGGATCTTATTTTAACCCAAAGAAGCAAAATGGAGTTTTATCTTTTTGGGAATAAGGTAAAAAAAAACAAACTGAATAACTTGTGCATGTAAATGTAGTTATTGAAATATCCTGGTAACAGCCGTCATGTCAGCTGGCAAAATCGATGTTCACCAGCTGGAATTGAGAAAATGTTTCTGTCTACCTGCACGTGAATTTTTTTTACAAAGAATTTCTAGCGATCATCATAATCAACTGTGCAAAATAAGAGCAAGCTTGACAGGCAAACCAACAGTGACTATAAGGGGGCGAGACTTCACAAATAGTCCGGGCTCGGGTCTGTGTTTAGTTTTAAGTCCACCTCTGAATGGATACAAGAGTCAGTGGTCCCCTTTAGGTCAGATGCAAGGCTTTGGACCCATGAATAACAAATAAGGAAAATCCCTCACTTACACTAAGTGTGTCTAAGAAAACTTTTCCTTTGGCAGCATCTGTTGTTCCACTGTCCCGGTTGTTTTCTCAGCATAGGCTGGTGGTGGCCTTTAGTTGACCTGACAGTGCTGTCAGAGCCGATGAGCCCTTTGAATAAGGCTGTACATCTGAGTAATATCCCATCTGGACAAACCTTGGACCATTCCCTTGCCATGTTTGTGTATTTGAGATTGTGTGTGTGTGTGTTTGTGTGTGTGTGCGATTGGACGGAGGCCAAGCCATGCCAACACAGCCTACTCCATCTCTCTCTCTCTTTCTTTCCCTCTCTCTCCCCACTTCATTTCCATGTCTATAGGCTTGGTTTAATGGTCTGCATACTAACAATATCAGTGTGAAAGCCCGCTGACAGTCCAGCTTTGTGAGCATGACAAGGGTGCCGATTCATCAGGGAGGGGGGAAGTTACTTACTACATCAGTTCTCATGGTACAAGTTTGCAATATTTCTCTTTGGTTATGTAGCGGGGAGGCAGATGCACGGCCACTTTCACTCTGCAGGCGTGCCTCTGCTGATTCCTGTTCATAACACAGCTGCGGCAACTGAATTGAGTGAGTAACCTCGCCTGCGCAGTTCAAAGATGTCCAGGTGGGGGGTGAACATTTCAGAGAATCTGGGGCTAGAGATTCATTTTAGGAGCAAACTTGGAATAAAATGAGTTGTTACAGGTACGTCCTACGATAATGACATTATTACAGCCCAGAAACTAAAATGTCTGGACAGCGATCCAACTGGAACCACTGATCTGCTCTAATGAAAAATGGCTGCACTATTTTTGGTTAATTGGCTCTAGCAACTTCTATCCTTCCCCATGTTGTACTGATAAACGGCCAACGCGCAGACTGCCAACTATTTGATCCGCACACAGAGCACGGTTATGCCGTGGAGTATTACTTAGCATTAATAGGCCACATAGACCCGTTATTCTGCTCAGAAGGGAAGATTTAAATGAGGCGGCTAATTTGCCAAAGCACTTCATCAGCTTCAGATATGTTTCTTCTTGCCAAAGGAAGTGCAGATCAAAGAGTTGAGCTGAACAAAGAGGGCAATAATATGATAGTCATCGTTGGTTCAGTGTATTTCTGTGCAGTGTCGTAATCCTCATTGAGGAGGTGGGTGTTGGGCTGCTCGTACAGCTGCATGATATTTGATATATGATGTTTTTTTTCAACATGTCTCGTTAACTTTTCTTGTTTTCTTGAACTTGAAATAGGTCCAAATAATTTTTTTTTTTTTTCAAGAATTTAGATAAAAATAGTCTAACTAATGTTAGTGCACTTCCACAACCCACCAAAAACTACAAACATAAATAATATAATATATAAAATGACATATTCAAATAAATTAACCAAAATAAATAAGATGAAATCTGTTTTATACTGCCACAACCTACTGAAAAAGAGAAAATTTTTGTAAACTATATCCAACATATTCTAGTCAATAACTCTGCAAACGGTGAATCAGCATTATCTTGTTTTCTTGAGCCAAATCATAATGGAGAATAAAATTAGATTAACTGCCCAACCTGAGGAGGATGTTTCAGTGTTTAACAGTAGATGTGATAATTGCCTATAAAAACAATACTTGGTGGACTTTTAAAAAATAAACAGTGGTGAAAGTATTCAAATTTTTTAATGAAATTCTAGAGTTAGACTGATTGATAAATCTACTGGCTCAAAGTATTGTAAGTTTGTATGACATGTTCTTAAAACTCAGCTTACTCTCTTAAAATCCGCGCAGTCGACCAATTTGTGTGTCAATGTCAGTTGGTTAAAGGTCGGAGCAGGGCTGTGAGGATATGGATCTTTTATTGCTGCAGTGAAAAGTCAATGTTGCCCCGTGGTTTTGCGGTTAACCAAAAGAGCCTCAGCCGCAAGAAAGAGCACACGGCAGAAAGTGACAGCGTTGGTGAATACGGAGGAAAAGTCTGTCTGGCTGTAGATGTACAATATAAGTTACAGTCTGTCACTAAATGAATGCTGCAGCTTCTCAAAAACAAATCCAGTCAGTTGTTTCCTAACTGCTGAATTGCACAGATGAAAGAGACAAATATATTGAACTGTATGGAAATTTTTACCTTTTTAAAATCAATATCTGTAGCAGCATAAAACATACAGTAATGATCAGGCTTCATTACAAGTACCAGTCCTGCATGCTAACTCCAGTTTGGGCTTGTATCAACTAAAAGTACTTGTTATGTTGTGAATTATTTTACCTTTAAGTTGTATTTTATTGTATAGTATGGCAGTTTGGTGTTATATATCGAACTACTACAACCTATTGTTCTATTCAACATTTCACTGTTTAAAGTATATGCTTGCCTCATAAAAAAATCAATCTGCACTTGCTATTAAATAAATGTAGAGAAGTATATAGCTGCATTAAGTTGCACAAGGAACTCTAATTTCTACTTAAGTGCAATACTTTAGTGCTCCAGCTATATCAATGCCAAAGGAACTGAACCTGATGAAGATTATGTAACTCTAATGTACGAACCCATTCATCAAACTGAGCTCTGATTCTCTGCATGCAGTTTTTAGGTCACAGCTGCCTGTGTGTCTGTGAGGTCAGACACTGTGAAGTCTGTTGTAAAGCATTATAGAGCATATGTGTTGTGATATCTGCTTGTTTATAGCCCAGGAGAAAAGTTTATTTTTAGTCTGTTCACCCCGTTTTTTTCAACAATTTTGTGAATAACGTTGAGATGATTTCAACTTCACCTCGATCACCTTATCAATCCGGTATTAATCTGCTGATGGATGTGTTATCAGACACACAGCCATCCTCTATTTTAGCCTCATCCTATGAATCATGCAACATAAACTGAAGTATAATAAAGTTATACTGAGCGAGCATCTTGTGCTCTCTGACATCGTCTACAAAGTGAGCGTCCTTGGACAAGCTGCTCGCTGTGGGCGATGCACAGCTCTCTGATTAAACTCACACAAGATCCTATCAACTTTCTGTCTGTGCATTTGTTTGTCTGCCTGCCTTCCTATCTGCTTTTGCATTCAAGTTGGGGAAAAAAAAGAGATTATTTTCTCTCCTGAACCAATTTCACAGAGCACACTGAGCTCCGTGGCGGAGTTATGCGATGAGGCTAAAAAAGCAAAAACAATGAGGCTGGTTTGCATAGCTGTGTGAGAGGATGAGGGTTAGGAGGGGTCACATTTCTCTTCCTCTCTCTTACTGTAGCTTTTCTCTTTCTATCGCGCTTAAACCAAATCTCTTTCTTCTCCTTTTCAAACTTGTGCATCAACAGGGGACATTTTTCTGTCTTTAAGCGAAAACAATGTGGACAAAGAATAACAGCAGAGTTAATAGGCAACACATGCAACTTACTGCAGGATTTCATTGCTCACCATGTCAAACGATAAAGAGCTTATAAGTTTATCATATTTATGTTATGGACAAAATCACCAGGACGTTGTGCTAACAGTAATAATGAAGTCTGTTTATTTCTTATTGTTTCAACCAAGTGGATCGACCTGTGAGTCTAATCCAAGTGAAGACTTTCTGGGGTGAATTATTGTTATTTGTGTTTGTCAGGACAGTTAAACTCTTTCATCAGTGGCTTCAGGGCAAAAAATAGTTGTGCACAGACCCAACACACACAACTGTAAAGTACTGATTAAGTTGCTCTGCTGCACTTTTTTCTATCTATAAATGTGAAGCACTTTGTGCTGCATTTTATTTAGGAAAGGTGCTATAGAAATAAAGTTTATCATCATTGTTATTATAATGTATATTCTATACTTACTTACATACTGTTCTTGCCTCCATTTGAGCTTTTCCTTTGTCTCACACAGCTCATAATGCAGCTTACAATGATAGTTGGACAGATATATGTGCTAAAAGTCATGAGACTCACCTGTTATTGATCCATGTAGAAAACAGAAATATTAATGACACTGTTCTTATTGTATTTGACTAAAGAGTTATTTAGACTTTTTTAGCATTATTAGAAACATTTTAATAGATTTTATGCCTTAATGTTCATATATTCAAACGGTATGTTTTACCTTTATACCTTCTACCATTATACGAGAGCAGTCATTTATGTTGGTGTAAATAACTCTGTCTTGGATAACAAGAAGTAAGTCTGGATGTGTTGAAGTCAATCCAATAAGCAGGAGAGCTCTGCTTATGTTATCCTAAACACTGATGCTTGTGGATGAACTTGTTGTTGTTTAAATGTGACCTGTAACCAGTGCTGGAATGTAACTAAGTATATTTACTCAAGTTCTGTACTTAAGTACAATTTTGAGGTACATTTTATGCAACTTTATACTTCTACTCCTACTATTGTACTTTTTACTTCACCACATTTAGCTGCCAGCTTTAGTTACTTTTTAGGTTGAGATTTAACATAAAACATGATCAGTTTAAAGTAATTACATATTTAAAAACATAATTAAACCTCAGTACAGTACTGAGGTATATTAAGTAGTTAAAATGAGACATTTTGAAATTAAAACACTGCTTCCAGCAATGCATAAATACTTTTACTTTTGATACTTAAGTTACATTTTGATACGGATACTTTTTTACTTGTCATGAAGTAATATCAGTGTGGTATTAGTACTTAAGTAAGGGATCTGAATGCTTCTTCCACCACTGCCTGTAATATATGTATATGGCCAAGTAAGCTGGTTAGCTGGACTTGCTACCTGTGCAGCTAAAAACACACTATTTAATCACTTCCTGACACTTTTTCTCCTCTATTTTCAGTTGACTGCAGCCTTACTGCAGCTGTACTGACATTTCCTGACAGTCCTCTCTGCATTGTTCTGCCTTTCTGTTAATCTCAGTTTAATGCAGCTGTCTGCCATCTTCAAAGACTTTCTGAGAACCTGAGAGAAAGCCATCACAGCAAACTGAATTATGTTTGATTGATCGAGCTACAGCAGTGTGATTAGTTTGAAGGAAATGTTTGACGGTGAAATTAAATTTCCAGTTAACAAAATGAGCCATGCAGAAGTCTTAAAGGGCAGGTTTGATGGAGGTTTGATGGGAGGAAAGAAGCGGAATAACACTGTTTGATTTGGCAAAGTGTGGACTGCGTGTTGCGGCTTGTGCAATAAAACGTACAATATTAGTAATATTTAAGTTTAATGAGTGTTTTGTCTCTAAATGAGAGGTTGTAAAATTATACGAGTTGGCTGTTAACCTTCCTGTCGAGAACCACAGACCAATTATCCAGCGACTTGACTTACAGTACGAGGATAAAATAATGTGGAGTCACTTCTGTGCCAGACATGGTTTGGCTTGAGTAAGTGTGCGTACTGTATATGCATAAATGTGTGTGTGTGACTGTGTGTGTGGGGAGTCGGTTAATGGGAGTGGGCAGGCAGGGAGCTACTTGTTATTCCATGTGGGTTTTGATTTCCCTCCCAGAGGAGAGGAGGGACACATCCTGTATCACTACTGAGAGGGGCTGCTGCACTGTCTGTGTGGGGAGGAAGAAGAGTGACAAGCAAAGTGATAGAAAAGGAAGATGGAGGAGGGAAAGAAAGAAAGAAAAAGAACACCCACTATCCATCCGTCTATCTAACACCCAACTTATTTATAATAAAATACATAATTCACATTTTTTCCCATTGTCTCTGGCATGTAAAGCACTCTCTTATCTTCCCTACTGTGTTTATTTGGCATTTCAATTCATCTTAACTCTTCTTTATCCCTGCTTTTTTTCCCCGTTTCCTGACAGTGATAAGGGCAAAGATCTCCGGAGAGAAGATTGTGTCGCCTAGCAACAGCTCCTCACCTTACATGAAGATGATCCAATACGAAATCAAAATGATTAAGGTGAGATCTCTGGACAGCAGAAACAGCTGCTGCGGGTGCAGACACACAGCTTTGATTTTGAATGTTTGTTTTGCTGCATGTAGCTGTATAATTTATGTGGTTTGTCAGGAAAAGTAAAGAAATCTGATTAGAAATGTGAGCAAATGTTCATCTATATAAAGTATTAATCATTAACACTGAAGAAGAATGTCTGCTACACAACAAAATGTAGATTTTTCTATATTTTGAAGACTGTCTGAGGCATTATGACCCAGTACATATCTTATATATACAGATATATAACCTTTATTTTTCTGCCTCATATATTGAATTTCCTGCTTTTTCTTTTTCCTCTCCACTCTCTTCTCCCAGATGTTCAAAGGCTTTGATAAGGCCAAGGACATCCAGTACGTGTACACTCCGGTCTTCTCCTCGCTGTGTGGAGTCAAGCTGGACTCCAACAATAAAGCGGGCTACCTGCTCTCAGGTACAGTGTGGGCAGTTCTTATATTTCTCTTTCTACTCTGCTGAGAGTTATATCAGAAGTTCAATCATCTTTTATGCCTGTATGATTAACGTGGCGCTACAGCCAGAAGCCGGTTTGTTCAATCTCAGATCAGCCAATATGTCTCGGCTCCCAGAGAAACCAGCAGTTTTACAAATATCCTGGCAAAAACGTCCTTTATCTTCCGTTCACTGTCCATTGTTTACAGTTTGATTAGCAACTTTTTCAATACTTTTTGTTGATGTTCAAGTTCCAGATGGCATTTCAGCATATTCTTATGAACAGATATCTACTGTTCATTTGACGGTTTTCCTGCTAAGCCCACTCAAATGGAATTTATTTAATGCTTCTCGGACAGAAAATGGAAGCCTGAATGCTCTTATTACCAAAATCTTGTCCCATTTTCTACAGAATGTGCATTCACATGCGGATATCTGTTTATAGAGATTACCTTAGCTTTGTATAAAGACTGGAAACAGAAAACAATAGGTACGTTTGGCTGTTTCCAAAGGTAACAAAATCTACAATACAGAGCTTCTAAAGCAAACACCTTAAACTGTTTCTCATTTATGTTATCCATAAAAAAAACAAGAACCATAAGTTAAGCTAACCGTACACACATGAGAGAGGTTTCCATCTTCTTATGTAACTCTTGGCAGGAAAGCAAATATGTAAATGTGTAAAAATGTCTTTTATCCAGCAGAGGTGTTTGATAAACATTGTCATATTAGACCACATTTATGACTCAACCTGGTTTCTATCAGCTGTGAACAGCTGTGGACTAATGTTTGCTTTTAAATAATAATCCATAAAGCTGTTAACCACAGCAACATAACTCCATGTGCTGAATGCAAGATGAAATCTTAAACGGTGGCGGTGTGATGGTGTCTCTGAACAGGAAGCATGTGGAGCGATGGGAGGATTTCTATTGGCCAGTGCGACCTCGTAGAATCCTGGGACAACTTATCAGTGTCGCAGAAGAAGAATCTCAACTACAGATACCAGATGGGCTGTGAATGCAGAGTGAGTAAGGACTGTTTGTTCTCTATTCATGCATATTAATCTCAGTGCAACTCGTCTATCTGTCGCAGAGAAGCCTCAGTAATAAAAGCAACACTTATATATACTTCCTTATAGTACAAAACACTTTTAAATGTGTTTTTCTTCCAATCAAAACGTATTTATAGCATCCTGTGTTGACAGTAATACCTAAACCTCCACCACTGGACCCATCATTAAGGTGGAAAATCACCTTATCAATTAGTTTACATGCCACTGTATTATATTGCAAAATTGATTTATACATAATTTTCTTTTTTTCATGCCTATTTTTAATAAATAAGCATATATATATAATACACTGTATCATGTATCACCATATAATTTCTTGTGACCTAAGTGGGTCCCACGGAGGAGGTGGGTCCAAGCCTGGAGCTCCGCAGCTAGACCCTTCTCGCCTACAGAGATGCTCGAGTTTATTTACAACTTCCTCCCTAATGGAACTATTATTCACCACACAGAGGGGAACACCTTCAGCAACACATTATGAAATGAGTGAGTGAGTAAACACATGTCTCAAAAACTCTCTCACAGATCAACACCTGCTACACGGTCCCGTGTGCGTCTACAGGAGAAAACGAGTGCTTGTGGACTGACTGGCTGCTGGATAACAGCCTAAATGGGGAGCAGGCTCGGCAGTACGCCTGCATCCGCCGCTCCGACACAACCTGTAGCTGGTACCGGGGCGGCCCCCCTCCGGAGAAAGACTTCCTGGACATGGCTGACCCTTGACCTGTAATTCTGCCATCTTCATTTTACTTCCATTTCACTCCTGCAAAGCCCTCAGAAACATTTCCTGCTTTTGCTTATATATAGCTCAAATTTGGCGCACTAAGTAGCGACTGATTTCATTGAAAAATTGGCTGATTTTTTACACTCCAGGGAGTTTAACCCAACGCTGAGCTTCTCTGCGCAGAGTTCGGGTGGTTGCTACAGCAATGCTAGGACATTTTTTGAAAACTACAGGGGCTTTCAACATTCCTTTGACTCATTTTCTCGCTCTCACATTCCACTTTACTCTCACAAAATAAGAACAGCAGGAGACCCTCCACTGCAAATTATTCACCTCGAGTAAACCTACCTTTATTTCTAATGGCCTGATGATGAGTGCCTCATATTTGTTCATGCATAACTTACAAATGTTATGCAGTCATTTATATAGGATATGCATTTACAAAATTATAGAATCAGTCCTGCATTGCAAAGTTTACTTCACACACTGTAAACAAATCTTCTGTGCACTAAAGTTTTGCAGGTAGACTGCAGTACTGCCACTTTTTCTTTCTCATTCGGGTGTTTTATTATCAAGTTAATGTCCCATGCAAAGGAAAATGCACTGTGTATACATATATATAGAGCAAACACCAGACATTCCCCAAATTAATTATATTTTGACAAAAACTGACACATTAATGATATATGATCATAATTCTTGTACATCTAAATCATCACAGTTTATACTCTCAAATTGCTGAGAATGTAAATATTGTACTTGAGTGAGAATTAACATTTTAAAGGCTAACCGGATCTTGTCTCGTAGCGTAGAAGTTGTTATCTTGTGGTTTGTTTTGTGTGTTTAGTTTCCTTGGTTGAACTCTGTACTATTTCCTGTGCCAAAAATCTAATCCAGCGCTTTAACAACAGCACTGCCACCTGTAGACGCCAAGCCACCTCTCCTTAGAGGAAATGATGTAACAGGACACGGTTCAATTCACTTGTTTTTTAACTCTTTAAAAACACAAAGCGGATTCTCCTCAATGTTCAAGAAAAGATAGCAAAAACTTTGGCACATGATGTTAACCAGCAAAAAGAAAGATGAGCTATAATTAGTGATTTAATTGTGTTTTATAGTTCTTATTTAATATAATGATGCAACATTTATTAAAAGACACAAATATGAATTGACCCTTGTCTTGTTACTGGATTACTTCACTGAGGTCATACAGATTAAAATGCATTATCACTTCCTGCCTTCATGCATGAAACACTAATCAAAGATCATATCAGAGTCACATTGAACAAAAACAAATCTGCACAGTGCAGTGGAATTTGCTTGATATGCTTGAAACACTTAAAAAAAATATTAATAATTAAATTTTTGATGACTTTTCACAACATGATATAATAACAATGCATAATAACTGTATGGCTTTAGTGAAGCGTTATCAAACAATTTCATGTTTGTTTTATACTGAAAGAATTGTTTGGGTTTGTATTTATGTCTCTGTTTCTGTCTATATAGAGTTTTCTATTTCCATTTACCAAAAAAGATTGTATATAAAATGTCTCAATGGAATCGTGTGACACGACTCTTCTTTTATTCTCTCCAGTGACCGTAATGTTTTTTGACTCTTTATGACACTTCAATGACAGCTCAGAGGTGACAGGATTTTTCTCAGCTTTTCCAAGTGTTGCTGCTGTTACAGAATATCTCTAAAAAAAGCCAGAGTAGTAATGAAAAAGCACTCAGGTGCCTCCAAAGCAAAGTATATGAAATTGCTCATGAACGCTCCAGTGAATGTAGTGAGTAAAATGCATAAAGAAAAAAAAGCAATTGCACATTTTTCACGAGTGTATTATAGAATAACAGACTATATTTTATATTTTACTCATTTCATAGCCTCTCAGTAACCTCAACATGTTTTGTTAGTAATAATAATATCAGGGGCATTTGTGGCATTTAATATACAAGTACCATGTAGTAACAATGAAGTGAATAAAGTGAAGGTAAAGTGAAATACACTCTCTTCTCAGTTTGCATTAACACTTGTATATGCCAGACGTGAAGGTATATATGCTATAAATATGCAAAGTGCATTTTGAAAAAGCAATGCATGAATAAAATATGATTTTTTCTCACTGGCCTGAGATGAATAGCTAAACTACAACTTAAGACATAAATATTTGCATTTGAATGGAGACATTCTTTTACAGGTGTGAGTTTGTTTCTGACATTATGGAATATAAAAATCTTACCATGTCTTTGTAGTTGGGGTAGAAAGTCTGATCAATCAGAGGGATTTTATCTGAACCAATCTTCTTCTGATTGTTGATCAGCTGGGAAAACTGGTGGAGAGGAGGACAATAAACACAGCAAGAGAGAGGTCAATGCAATGTGAACGCAGGTAGTTGACTAATGGTTATGTGTATTATAACAATAATATAGTACAGAACAGAAAAGTGACATTATTCATACAGTTAAAATCAAAGCTGCATTTCACATACTTTTTCATTATACTTATACTTATACTATACGCACTACAACTGCCCTTACAAAGTGTGTACTGTTGCATGTAGTATGCATACAAATGGGACATACTCATCATCAAAACATGGTAATTTGGACCTCAACCCAAAGAGCATTCTGGCTTACATACTGTAAAACTTTTGGTATATTGCATTCAACTTATTGTGTTATAGGAAACACTAAATCTTTTATCTGGCCTATGGGTATTAAACTGTGCTTGAAGCAACAAAAGACCACAAGAAATAAATCCTCCAAGTTATCTTAATTAACAGCTGCGAGCTCCATTAAAACATCTGTCCACATTATGTGCTGACGGTGTAGTGAGTAAAATCTTAACTATTTTGTAGGTTACAAATGAGTGTAGCTGAAGTTGCTTACAGCCCAGGGTTTGTCGCAGAGGTTGTAGATGGAGTCCAGAGAGTTCACTGAGGGGACACCTGCATACTGCAGACCGATGATCAAGTTCCTGAAGTCCTGGTTCTGGGCCATGCTGAAGGCGTGCTGGCGCACCAAAACAAAGTCGGGCTTGAATGACCTGTTGTGAGAGGAAACAGAGGAGGTTAAAATATGAATACGTGTATGTTTCTACTTTTACTGCCCTCACTTATATAAGCATTTCTCCATACGGGGAAATAATTGATTTTATGACTATATGAATCCGGTCTGAGTCACTTCCCAGTGTCAGGAAAAAGGGTCAACGCCTTGTTATCTGATGAAAACAGACATTTATGGATGGCAGATGCCGCCGACCTGTACTTTGCATGGAACAACAGGAAGGGATGGCATTAAGCAAAGGTCATGGTACTGAGGGAAAAAGCACCAAACCACAAGTGAAAGGTAGTACATTTGTCTTTTCCACTGAAGATGCTGCGTCAGTAAGAGAATCAGTCCGTCTGACCACATAAATGACTAAAATTGGACAAAGAAAGAAGACAACGGAGTATCTCTCCTCTACAAGAATAGATCGTCATCTGTGAAGGATTTTACTAATCTCTGTTTTGGAGCGCTATATCAAAGAAAAAGGATCTTATTTTTTATGGCATACTAAACACACAAAGAGATCTGATGATAAATCAAGCCTGGAGTGATTTATTTTCACATTATCTATAATTCAAATGAGACAAATATTTAAATCATAGGACTTTTACAAGCAACACTATATCAAATCTGTCTGAGACTATGTTCCTATTTCACTTCCTTTTTTCTAATGGAATTTGATTTTAAATTGTGAGTCTACATTAATAATCATTAGAAAATAAATTAGAGAAGTAAAAAGCTTTGTTATTTTCCGCCCCTCTTGCATCAGCATCCTCTTCTGCGAGTTTTTTAGAAAGAGCCGAGTTTTGCTTCAGTTGGATCCTTAAAGTCAGATATTTTTCAAATTAAATTTACCTTTTAAATTTCAAACAGTGAAAGTGGACCGAAACCTGGGGATCTGGGGTACTCTAACTAAATTAAGCAGGGAATCTTGAGCAAAGTGATTAATGACCCTTCATGTTGTAATGCATTACTTGGTAAGATGGTACACAGATAACTGGGAGCAGCTGCCACCATAATTAACTCAACACAAAACCTCAAGTGAACAGACACGGCTCCTGTTGTGGTTTTTGGAAGTGGTTTTATTTTGGATTCCCAGGTGTTCACTCTTGCCAAAGGCTTTATAATTTCATTAATGTCAGATGAGCAATCTTGTATTGGGTTTTGTGAAAAGTTGTTCACGAAAATGTATTCAGAAGTAGTTTGTTAATGATGCATTCACCCTCTCCTTTACATGAAACTGTCCCCCCCCGGAACGAGCATCAGTCCTTTCAGCAAGAGACACAAAACGAAATGTTTATTATAATCACTGCGGCCTCCAGAGAGTTTTGTCACTTGAACATAAGCAGGGTTTGAAGTAAATGTTGTTTACATTGACGATCAATAAGACACAGGAGACAGTTGTTCATTGAATGTTTTCTACTGACAATCAATGCTTTTCTGTTGCAAGCCTGACCACAATCGATTAAAAATCTTAACTGTGTTTAACATTGCAACCAAGATTGACAGAACTCCCCTAACTCTAACAAAGTTTTCATTTGAACCCAAACTGAAATGTTTTCCTATCCTAGCATGAACTTTACCTAAACTACTAGAGCAATGGATTTACTTTTAAATAAACCATCTGCCCACAATTTGGCCTCTTGGACCATAAACGCCCCCATGAGTGACCACGTTAACTGCTGACCCTCAGCTGAAGAGAACACGTGGGTATCCTTTTAAAGACCTTCATTTTTACTTGAATCATTAACAAATACACATGCATCTGTGTTTGTTATCTACACCAACCATTTTTAATTTACAGTGAGCAACAATGGACACCTTCATCTGAAAGTCAGCAGTTAACAAGGTCACTCAAACAAACCAAAACGCTCTGAAACAGTCGTGATCCCGTCTGATTCTGTAGACAACCTAATACAACAATCAGACATTTTGAAGCTGGTGAAAGTTTTAATCTAATGTTTAAAAGCTTGCAAACTTGTGTGCATAGTTGGGACAAAAAGGCATTGCAAACATGCAAACAAATATAAAGATATATTTTTGAGGAAAAAGGGTCCATAGAGATCATTCTTTGTGCAACAAAACATGTCAGATTAGAAAATTCCTCAGTGTTCGAGAGAGGACAGACAAACAACATGTGTTGTTGTGGAAAGTGGAGCACTAGTTGTAAAATAGCCACATTTAATAATAAAAAAGTTTATGTTTTGTTATTGAGGATGCTGGTTTTACTTGATATGAAATCAAAGGCAGATTCTGTGGTATTGCACACCTCTAGCTGGAGGTGGAACTGGGTGGGGAGCAGGTAGTGTAAAGCTCACACACACATTTTTCCCTGGTGAAATGAAGCTGCTCGGTGTGAAATGTGTGTGTGTGTCACAGAGGTGTCTGTCTGCAGCCCTCCTGGGGCCAAAGACAGAGTTAACAATGACGAGGACTGCAGTGCAGAGGGAATCACTGAGAGAAAATGGAGGATGAATCTCCACAAGTGAATAGAGGACAAACGCTAAATGGCAGACGATAATGGGCTCCAAACTTTGGTTTTATGATGTATGACGATAGCGTAGGATTGTTATGGTTTTTTAATGTTCTACTTTAAAATATGTCAGCCTCCATAGCAAAACACTAAAAAACCACAGCTCTGGAGCTCGCAGAAGCAATTAGTGACCAGCAGGTTAAGGGCAAAAACAAAATTCAGTGCAGTTCAGCTCAGTGAAAGGTTGATGGTGATAGGGCATGACTCCTGTTATTTTTCCTTTTGTCTCTGTGTGTGAGAGAGAGGGAATGTAAGGAAAGGCAGAGAGAGGAAGAGAGAGGGGGGAGAGGTGTGAGAGAAAAGAGACAGAGAGGAAAAAAACAGAGTAAAAGAGATGTAGAGAGGAGTGAGAGAAAAGAGACACACAGAGAGAAAACTCTGGCACAGTGTGAGCACCACCAGCTCTTCATGCACTGAGAATACTAATCAGACTGTCCAAGAAACTAAAAAAGACTCTGGTGGAGAGGACGCAGCAATTAATGCGACTGTAATCTCTTCATTGGTGACAGCGATCAACAGGAGACCAGCACGGTCACGACTCTCAAAGTAATACCCTGAACCAGAGCTGCCTGCAGGGCCACAGTCCTCTGAACCAGCTTTGCATTTTTAAATCAATGCAGTGAACCAAGCAGCGGTTTCATAAGGCTGTACTCACGGTGCGCTCTATTAGAACCTGAAGTTAACATTTCTCAGTTACAAGCTTTAGACTTTCAGACTTTAGACTTTTTCAAAAGAACCTTTCTACCACTAACCTATACTGTTTATTAACGCTTCTGTCTTGATTGTGTCATTAAATCAGTTATTAATGCAGTTCTGAGTATTTCTATCTGTGGATGGACTAATGTGTACGTAAAAGTACTAAACCACACTGCAGAATTACTCCACTACAAGTAAAAGTCCTGCATTCAAAGCTTTATTACGTAAAGGTACCAAATTATCAGTATCAAAATGTACCAAAAGTAAAGGTACTCGTTATACAGAATGGCCCCACTCCGATTGTTGATGCATTTATGTAAGCAGTGTTTTAATGTTTAAGACAGAGCTCATTTTAACTACTCAGTGTATTGTTATGAGGTTTAATTTAAAACTGACCATGTTTTTCATGTCAAATTTTGACCTAAAAAGTAACTTAAGCTGGCAGCTAAATGTAGTGGAATAAAAAGTACAATATTTGCCTCAAAATAAAGTGGAGTAGAAGTATAAAGTTACATAAAATGCTAACACTCAAGTAAAGTACAAGAACCCCAAAATTGTACTTAAGTACAGTATTTGTGCAAATGTACATAGTTACATTCCACCACTGGATATAAGGAACATGAACTACGGGTGGTAGGGGAGGTGGATGGGTCAAACCAAACCACAGACACGTGGTCCTTCTATCAACTTCCCTTCCGGCTCTTACATGCATTTCTTTTACTTTTTAAACTATATTTAATAAAGCCTTACCAGGAACCTGAGAGAAGTAGTTTTGTAGTAAACATAACAAATATGCAGCCTTAAAACTAAACACAAAATCTTAGTTTTCAAAGATCAGACATTGAATGAGCTGATAACAACCTACTGGACCGACTAGAAGGCGGAGCTCCGACTCAGCCTGACTTGAATAATAAGCGCTGATAACTTCCATTCAGTCACATGATAACATCCGAATCGGGTGATTTGTCAACAGTTTTTGAAGATTTATGTTTTCATTGCTTGAGAGCCACAGACTGGGTGGACAGGTGAGTGTTTAGAGACAGACTCCAACATTGTTAGTTTGGATCTTTACATTGGATTTGTTAACAAGAGGGAAAAATAGAATAACAGCAGATTTATTCTTTAAATGTCTTGTGTGTTTCTCTGTGCTGAAGTATGACAGTTAATACACTATAATCCCTGTGATGATTCACAGCCTCTTCCTCTCCTTTAACACCAAATCTGCTAACTGTTCAGACTCCAACTGCAACTTTTACACTTTTTTTCACACTGTAAATGTTTATCACAAATTGCAGGGTCATAGTAGATTATTTTTTATGTTTTTACTCAATATTTATTCTTTCAATTGCACTTGGTGAGAAAAACTAAAGCTATAAAGCCCTAAATGAAGATAAGAGGAGACGGATATTATGTAGTGACATGTTCACAGCGTGGAAAACATCACATCTTCTTCGGGGTGAGAGTTACTAAGCAACACACAGACTCAGAGCAGTTAGCAAAAATCACTGCTTTGACTTGAAATCGATGGACACAGTGCAATTACAGAGATAAATGTAGATAGTTAAAAAGTCTAAAAAGCCTGCAATGAACTCAGACAGGCGGGGAACAAGACACACTGACAATTATGTCTTAAAAACATTAATCTTTTCGACAGAAAGTCCATGTTTGGGTGAGACGGAGGCCATGACTCGACTCCGGAGGTCTGCAGGACGCTTACATGTTGTAAAAGCTTCTGTGGACGTGATCCTGTCGGGACAGGTGGATCGCTCTGTGTCCTGCCGGGAATCAAAGTTTCCCTGAACCCACGCTGTCTCAGGCTGTGGTCACTGTTTGTGTGTGTGTGTGTGTGTATGGGGGCATGTGCAGACCAACCCCTCATAAAGCATAATTACAGGGTGGAGAAGCTGATATTCAGACTGAGGCGGCCCTCTTTATTTCCTGTTAGTTCTGTTGGTTGGTGAGCAGTGGGAGTTACAGTCTCCAGCTGGGACTCTGGTGTCTGTGTCAGTGTGGTTTGTGGTGTGCGAGTGGGTCTGTGTGATTGTCTGGGTTACAGCACGTTCACATGCTCGTACTGTGTCAGTCTGTGGTCAAACGCCTCGGCCCTTTTCCATTCATCAGAACTTACAGTAAACAAATGTATCTATCATCTTGCAGAAATATCTTAGATCATCTGTGATTGATGCATAAACATGACAAAGGGTTTTAAAAACTGATGAATGTCTGAGTCTTGTTTTTCTTTCCAGTGAGGAGCACGTGTCCTAAAAAGTAGGGACATTTTAATGATGTTATTTTCAGGGGGAATTTTAGATTGAGGTCAGGGTTGCAGTTTTTTGTATTTAGAGATTGTAGGTCATTGTAATTAAGCTTTAAGAGTAGACCAATTCATTCAATACATAATTAAAGGCATACAATGTAAAAACAACAACATGACCTTCAAGAAAAATGAAAATAAATAGAAAATACACAGCCAAGGTCTAGTGTCAGGGGTTTGTATTTCTTCATGCCTTCAGTGATTTCTCAACAGATTTTCACTGTTCAAAGCACAGAGACAATGAAGATCTATTCTATTCTATATTCTGTTGTAGATTACAGCTTTATTTGACTTTATTGAACAATCAGAAGCATTACAGAGGGCTTTTAGTATCAATGTGCGTCACCTGACAGGTGAGGGGGTGAGGTTAGGTTTCTACTACTATCATATAAGTTTTGGTTGTATTTTGGGAGTAATGTGTGTGTTTGTGAGTGTGTATCTGTGTGTGTTACTGACCTGACCACTCTGGTGCCGCTCCTGATGACCTGCATGTCCACGTTACAGGTTCCATTTGAATGTGAGACGAGGCTGACCTCCGAGAACTCGGCCTGCGATGAAGGAAAGACGACACGAGACTGTTTCATCAGCTTAAAGTGATAAAACACAATAAAATGTCAACGTTGTCTAATCATATACGTCAATGTTGTAAATGGATCCTGGTGCTTTAAACTGCAGAATCTCATACAAGAAGCAGAACTTCAGATTCAATAGTTGAGGTCATTGTGCAAGAAAAAGTGTTCATATTTACAGTTAATGTTATACTTTTTATCATTTGAATTAAAGGCTGGTATTGGTATGAAATGCAACTTACGTTAGTATTACATTAATGAGTAAATAAATAAGCCTATGAAATAATTATTGAAATTAAAATATGAGGCAATACATATATAAACAAATGCACATTTTTCAAAGGAGTAATAGTCTACTAAAATAGATAAAAGCAGTCATTTGAAATTTTTTTATTTATTTATGTATTTATTGCCTCATTTATTTATTTATTTCAGGATTTATTTCACAGCCAAATTAATTTCATAGGCATATTTATGTATTTATTTATTTAATATTAACTTTAAAGGCTTTCCATAAGCAGAGAGAAAAAATTTGAATAAATACCAACATTATTTCTCTTTTAACAAATTCCCTCAGAGTTTCAGTGAAACTCTCTCATAAACTTTGTATTTACTGGAATATAAACACATCAGGACACATAAACCACAAAGTTATCCTGGTAAAATAATGCGTGTCCTTGTCTTTAGTGTGGTTTTAATCATACTGAGGATTTCTCGGTGACTCATGGCTGCCGACTCCTGTCTCCTCTTGAGTCTATTTTTGTTTCGTGGTGAGGCTTGAGGTTGTAATTTCACTGTCAACATCTATTAGGTGTGAAACTGTTTGGTGTGAAACCCCCGAGAAGAGTCATTTCAGATGAAGTATTGTAAAATAAACATGGCTTTCTGGTCAGGGTGGTTCAACCAACATGGCACATACTGTTTAATATATGATATACAATAACTTCAGAGTGACAGTAACTATAACATGAACTGGTTTACATATAAAGAGCTGCTGGTTGTATAAATGTGGATATACTATATGTATGCATGGGTAAACATGCACAGAAGTCATTTTAGAGGATAATCCCACATCACTCTGACCCTTTTATTGAGAATTGGGGTTGTGGTCAGGACATTTAGGGGGCGATAGCAGGTCAACAGTTGATAGAAGTGCTGTACATTGTACACATCCGAATATGGTGACAGAGATCGGACGTAGGGAATTTATATTTTCGGTCAAATCCATACGATCTTCTGTTCTGCTTTTAAAGACCCTAAACAGTGCGTTTTTTCCTCAGTCACTATTTCTCTGCCAAATATCAGCTCTGCAGACATTAAGTGGTTTGTTGGCAAATTTCAGCGAGATGACCAAGGACAAAGTTGGACAAGGGATATAAATTATTGGTTATTTTGGTCATAAAACTAAATATTGAGAACAATTTACTCACTGATGGTGCTTAAGAAAAAAGTCAATCAATCATTTCATTAAGTCTGTAATATCTGTAGCACATTTCCTGACACTTCATCCAATAGTTGTCAAAATACTTAATTTAAAACGATAAAAATCTCATGATGTAAATTAAAGAAATGACTAGTGTTTACATTAGTATAGTATTCATGCTCTGTGGACCACATGGATGTCTCTACAAACCTTGGTCCAGTTTAACAAGTTAAACCTTTCACCAGTTGGCGGCACAACATGAACAGTGAGGGAATAAACAAAGCTTGCAGGATTCCTCCTCTGGGGAGCATGAATATTTGTACCAGCAATCCAACAGTTGTAGAAATGTTTAAGTCTGGACCATCCGGACCAACACACAATCTGAAGAGCTTGTTGTAAACACACGCAGAGACACTTAAATCTGTGACACATTCACAATGTGGCAAAGAACTTCTAACCTGCTGCATAAGCAAAGGACAAGCAGAAGCATCTGAGAGCGTCTTTTGTTTTTAGTGAAAATGTGTGAGCTCTCCAGTGTCTCAGCCTGTCAGTGGAAGGTTTTGCATTTACATATCAAACGTGAATATGGTGTCAGCTCTCTTTTATCCCAGTTCTGATCCTCTTCGACCTTAAACTAGTGATTCTTCAGCATTATAAGTCTATAAAATCAATATGATACCTGCTCCACTTTGATGTCGTAGTCTCCAAGGACCTTCTTTCCCCGAAACACTTTGGCCCTGAAAGACAGAAGAGGAGAGAAGAGGTTGAGTCGGCTCTCAGCTGTCTGTGCTGCCCTCTACTGGACATCACACTCCCCGGGGAACAAATGAGAGAAAATGGACGCCTGCTCCTGCACTTTTAATGGACAAACTTTCTCAGCTGTAGTAAAATGTTAATTATGATGCGTTTTTTTTTAACTGCCAAAAAAAGATGCAGCTGATTAGTGTGGCCATACGCAAACAGCAGCTAATGTCATCTCAATGGCAGCTAACATTAAATTCTGATTAGAATTCTGCGGCAATATTAAATGCTGTCGTGCCATTTCAGTGATGAATGTATCCAATAACTGTGTGATCTGATGGTGACTTCTTAATATCTGGGCTGCCAGTTGCTCAAGAGTGATGGAGAAATGGATTACAAGCAAACACACACACACACACACCCGAACAGGCAGATGGAGAGCAGACAAACAAAGACGGACCGACAGAGAGGGAAGCAGGGAGGCACAGGCTGCCAGCCAACACACATAAAGCTCAGGACGTCTCATTTTACACAACATTGTAAATGGATCGCAGATGGTTTGCACTGCGTCTATCACCATCTCATACACTGAAGCTAAATAAAGCAAGAGCACAAACCAGAGGGAGCTTATATGTTTTTCATGCCCTGCCTCATAATAAAAACAGAGATAACTTTGCAGCGTCATGCACCGACAGTGTGCTTTATGTAATATCAGGTCTCCTTGAGGGTCTACAATGTATTGGGTTGTACCTAAAAATGGGATAGCTGTTTAAATTGTAGTAGGTTGTATATAAAACTGGGATAGTTGCTTTATAGTATGGACAATTTACATATACATTTATATAGATAACAAAAGGGGTAGGAATACATTAGTGTTTACTTCTTTATACTCCAAACATGAACTATTTAGATTTAACTGCCTGGAGAGTTTGTTTATTGACTGACATCAAGGTTTCATACAGGCTTTCCTTTTGTTGCTCTTTATTATGATCATTACATTATTACCTCCGCCAAGGAGGTCATGTTTTCACCATTGTTTGTCTGTTTGTCTGTTTGTTTGTGTACAAAATAACTCAAAAAGTACAGCACGGATTTGGATGAAATTTATGGACACAGTGTGTATTGAGACAAGAAACAGGTGATTTGATTTTGGTGGTGATCTGTGATCCAGAACACCATCTGGAATTTATATTGCAAATTTATATTATTGCGTCAGTGACCATATTGCCTTCACTAACTGTCGCCATCTAGTGGATAAAATATTTCAATGCCAGTGTGCTCCCAAAATACACTTTCAATATATTCCTTCAAGTGTGCAGTTTGGTGTTGTGTAACTGACCCTATTGCCTTGTTGGAGGTCTGCGCTCTCGGAGTGCTTTTCTACTTGTTCGAAAAAAAGATCCTTCATTCAATCCTCCTATTAAATTAGTTCCCCCTCCATACCAGCTTTTGCACAATATAATGACATTAAATCAGCTCGTATGTGCCCTCCTGGTTCCTCTCTGTGTCGTGGATTAAAAATGTATGTAATATTCCTTCGATATAACCTCACAGGACCTTGTGTAGTGCAGCACGGAGGCATCTGGCTCGTTAGTGTGGTTCATTAGGACCAGACCATCTGTGAGAGAAACACTCTGAGGGTATGATGCCTTAACTTAACCACCAATCAATAGCCACGACAGCAAAATTAGTGACCTTCGTATCACAGCGATACATCTTCTTTATTTCTGCTAAAAGGTGAAATCCTGTTTCCCAGCACGGGCAGCTGCTCGAACAAACTCCTGTGTTGCTATGATGACGCCCAACAAACATCTCTCTCTGACTGAAAAATGCAATTACTCACAGCTTCTCAGAGGAATATGTTAAAAAAATCTCTAGTCCATTTGCTACTGAATGTGTCTAAGGAGGCATGTGTTCAGTATCTGCAGAGCACGACGCAAACACAACACACAAAGACATGAGACGTCAGGCCAACACGGTAATGGACAATTATGGTGAGGCTGCTGATGTAGCTGCCCTGATTTAATTCCATCAAGCAGCATAATGTAACAAAACACATCATGTGCAAATATGACTCCCTCTGTCAGAGCTGGAAGAGAAAATCTAAGAGGTTTCTTTTATGGGATGTACATGCTTGTCATAAAAACAGCAAAAGGCCATTTTCATTTTTTTATATTCTGGGGTGACAATAACTTGTTTTAGCAGACATCTGCATGATGCTTTCCTGCTTTTAAGCTGCATTGATTTTATTTATTTAGCCATTTAGAGGAGGCACAATGAGCTGTAAACACAACTCTCACATATTATTACCATATTAAACTGTTGGAGCAAAAGTAAAGGCAAACATTCCTATTTAAAGACCCTTTTTCTTCAACACAAATACTGATTATTGCAGATTTTACAATGATCTGCAGAGCACAGTGCTGCATGCAACCTGTAACATGGAACCCAATGGTCTGTAGGACTGCAACTAACAATTACTTTCATTAACGAATAATCTGCAGATTTTCTCTCTAAAAAATGTCAGAAAACAGCAAAAAAAAAAAGAAAAATATTCACTTTAACAAGATGTAAAGGTGGGAATCTCCACATTTGAGAGGCTGAAACAACTTTTTTCAATGAATAGAATACCTAAATAGTAGGTGTTTACTTTACCAATCGATTAGTCAACTGACAACTGCAGCTCTGTTACTTCGCTTCCACAGTCCTGTTCAGTGTTCGGACTATTTAAGACAGAACAACCTTGTTTGATCCATAGGATCCATTTCAGACTGTAGAAGAGAAATATTTCAACTTGGAAAGAGCAGTCTGTTTACCGTACTTATCACCGGATCGATAAAGTAGCACTTTGGCAACAAGCTCTGCCAAGTGCCGACACAAATTTACAGCTGCTTCAAGCCTCAGACCAAACTTTCACCTCACACTGTGATAAAGGACAGCTTTACCTCCATTTCATCCATCCATCAGTTTTGTTTTCTGGTGTACAACGACTATGGCAGCCTCAGCGGGCAGCTAACACGGCTATAGATTTGAGCTTAGCCTGTTAGGGCCGGTGGATTATGAAAGATATATGAGCAATATATCATTTCTGACAGGTCACCCAGACAGTTTCCTGTATTCACTTTCTAGCGCCCACCAGTGTCTTATAACAAGACTTCAAACTTCAAGGAATGCAAGTCAGCAATGTTTCTCAACTCAGGACAAGATCCTGTAAGGATGGGACCCACTGTCTTGAGTGAATAAGTATAATTAGATTTTTGGACTTGCCGTTTCAGGGCGTTTTTTGTTGTTGCTCTTTTTACATTTTACGCTCTGTGGCCTTGTATTTCACTGCATTATGCAAGTCCTGTGTAAGTCTTTTGTGCAGAATTTCAGTTATAATGACATAAACCATAAAAAAAGTTTTTCTTTTCTTTACAAAAATTGGAATGAAATGAAATGTATATATACAACACTTTTCCAAGTGCCCACAAATGTCATAAATATTAAAAATAAGTTGGGTCTTGACATGTTATACATATTGAACTATTTGTATTTTTACCTCTACTTAAAACCTCGCCTGTCCTCTCCTCTCTGCTCTGTGTAAACAGCCTGCAGTTCTGTCTGATTTTCTATGAATATTTGTCACGTGGCATATTTTGTCCAGAATTTTAATTATGATGACATAAATCATAAAAGAAATAATAAATACAAGTATAATCTGGTGATGATTTAAATGAGACATGTAGAATAAAGTAATTTTGACAGAAATATCACAACTTTAGGCTTCGTTTTGATTACTTTTTCTCATGGAAACTAACCTATGATCCCTTCAAAGTCTGATGATATTGTTTGCAATCTTTTAAAGAAAAAATATGTGTCAGAGTTTGGTTCAGAGGGTTAATGAGGAGAGAGTTGATACATCCTCAGAGACAGACACCCACATGTTTTGTTAAAGCGTTTCATTTAATACAACAATAAAATATGTAATATCTAACGTATGAGAAATGAAAGTATGCACCATTAGATAAATTGTTTCTCTGTGATTCCTTTAAAAAAAATAATTGGCTGGTATTTCAATTATCAGTGTGAAGGGTTGAAGATAACTGATGTTGTAGATGTAAGCCCAGATTCAATTGCATTTTAAATTAATTTGAGGATGAAGCTTATTAGATTCTCCGCCACCACTCAAACCAAGTGATGAATACTTATGCAATATATTCTTTTTGTTCTCCCAAAGTGCTCTTGCATTTTGGCTATAAGTGGAAACTGTTTAAGTTTCTATAGTAACTGCTGCGGTTTGTTTATGTGTTGAACATTGTGTGTGGGAGATATTAAGATCTCACTCGAGCTATTATCCAAATGCAGCTGAAAAGACTCGAGCTCGTCTGAGAGACAGATATAAAGGTGAATCTAAATCTCTTTGATTCAGAAGCTCGAGCAGACACATCTGGAGAAAAGTGTGGAGCTCCGAGGATGAAAAGTACTAACGGGTATATAGATATCTATGAATAATAGAACGATAAGTGCAAACTGAAATACCAGAAAACCATACAAAATAAGTAGCAGGTGGTGCCGCAGCCAAGGAGGTTAAGTTTTAAGTTTGGTTTGTTTTTTTGTCTGTCAGCAGAATTACAGAAAAAACTGGAGTCTGGAGAGACAACACTGAATTTTAGAGCAGATCCACAAATCAGCATGGTTTTAGATGTTGTTAATGCATTTCTATTGAACCCAAAGGTTATTGACAGACAGATATTTCCAAATGTGTATCCAAATATATATATGTATATAAATCAGAAATACTTGATCCACATAATTTGGTTTCGCTCCAATTAATCAACCAAGTACAGAAAGAAATAGTATATATATATTATTTATATTTGTATATATACTATATATAATAGTAGAAAAAAACTGACTTACAAAACTATTATTGCACAAGTAAGGTGCAATAAATTATAATAAATTAAGCCTTAGGGTGTAAATGTGCTAACATGATTAATGCAGTAATAACTGACTGCTGAGGGAGGAACTGAAAAGTCAGATGACCACAGGCAGGAAGGACTTCCTGTGGCGCTCTGTGGTACATCGCAGGGAAACATTAGAAATGTCTGCTTTTAAATTAGATAGATATTATATATAAGTAATGTCAGACTACCTCTCAGCACTGTGTGTGTCCAACAGTGTCCCCCACAAACACACTCTGTATCCCACATTTGGTTGGTTGGGAACGGGTCACCCCATGTGGCCTTGGTGAAGGTCTGTGCCCGTCTAACAGCCTTCCGGTTACTAACAGTTCTGGTGAAAGTGAACCTAAAATAACAAGTTATTTAGACAGGCTGGAGTGGAGCCACTGGACTAGAATAAAGTTCATGTTTTCAACCTCTAAAAGCTGCATCATGACGTTACATTTTACGGAAGTTAAGGCCAGCTGAAAAGGATAAGTCACTTAATAACAAGTCTGATGCGGGTCTGCGGAGCTAACAAGGACGCCGCTGAAAACAACACGGCCAAACGCTCGCTGCTGGCCAAATTCAACAGATGAGCTCGGTTGTCTCCATTTCTTTTCAGGGTCATTTGATGCGATCCCATTTTCATTATTGATCTGTGGAGTCCAAGAGTCTGAGACCGCCACACACTCCCGTCGAAATTAAGCCTTTTTAAATCAATGCGCGGTAATGACAGAAAGGAAAAGAAGGAGAGAAAAATATTCGAAAAAGAGACACAAGGATAAGAGAGGAGCAACTTATGGAGCAAGAACAAAGAACAATACAATATGATATTAAACACAGAAGAGATCATGTGCAATAGCTGCAGTGTAGAATTATGTTTATTGATGCTTGAATGTGTCATAAAATGGTCAGAATTTGCCTAAGAAATATTCTCCGATCATACAGAGAATAGACCTCATAATCAGGATATAATGACGGAGTGTGCAGCACATTTAAACGTGATAAATCACGGTATGACAGGTGACGCTCCGTGTTACTCTTTCCCACACGTCTTTGCCATTTCTCTCCTCGTTTCTCATTTTTCCTCTTCTGTCTATCCATCTCTCCCACTTTCCCTCCAAGTGCTTAATTTCTTATACCCATCTCCCCTCTGAAGCTTTCGCGATCGATTCAAAGCAAAGTCGCATTAATGGAATGTATGCATACAAATGACCCGATTGGCGATAAGCAGCTGCATCTAAATGGGTTTTAGTGAGACAAGAGCGATCATGCAGGGCGGATTGTGTTGCTATGGTGTTTTAAAAAGCAGAGGAGACATCAGTCTCTGTGAACAGCATGTTGACATGGTTGTCTATCACTGGAAAGAGCCAATGACAAGATTATAGAAGTTAGGGAATAAAGCACTGCAGCAATCTGCAGACTCCTTTCAAGCTGACTTGATAAAAGCAGAACAGAATTAGCAAACAGAGGTGCAGTATTAGAGTCTGATTGCTTTAAAACATAATGCTTTCCAAAAACCTACAGAAAATGACCCTGCTCCTGTTCTGGCACAGTGTGATGGCTCTGGCAAGACAAGACTCCACACGCCCCGGCCTTCTCATTACTTGATCCACAAGCGGAGTGCAAATTGTGTAAAACAAGACTGTGACTATTGAGGTGAAAGGGCACAGAAAGTGTTGGAGCTGGTGGGAGATTGCAGGAGTGTAATTATTTGGCTAGCTGGCATGACAGTGTAGGGGCACGAAGATGAGAGCAGAGTGGGAGGAACAACACGGGGGCAGAGGACGGCGCTGCTGGCTGTGGACCAAGAATTTTCACTCTCTGTGGACTCTTTCTGACTGCAAGCTACTTCCTACTGGACTTTTTTTTTCAGGCATCCTTGTTTTTGAATGCCGTAGCAGTTGTGGAAGAAGTTCTCGCATCATTCAGACAAATAAAAGTAGCAGCAAAGCAGTGAAGAAATTTGCTTAAAGGTCCAGTGTGCTGGATTAAGTGGCATCTAATATCAACCTTTTCCAAGCTCGTCAGAGAACTACGGTGGCCTTTAGGTAATGTTAAAAAACACAAAATGCCCTCTTCAGAGCCAGTATTCAGTGTGTCCTTTCTGGGCTTCTGTAGAAATGTGACGTCCCCTAATTCTAATAGAAAGAAAACACATTGATTCTCAGTTTCAGGTTATTATCCATTGATGAAAAGCTAATTATGGATTTTTTATTTAATATTAATCATACATATTGCCCCTTTAAGTAAAAATACAAAAGTGTAAGCATCAAATAAAGTGTCAAAAGTAAAAGTCCTCATTATGCAAAATGACCCATACCTGAACAAAAGAAATCTCTGACTTTAATGATGCAGCTGGTGTTGGTGGGGATAACACAATTACATGAAGTACTTAAAACTTTCCACCACCGGTCACTGAGTAGAAAACAGCTCCAAGATTTAATGTAAAAATAACTGTTTTACTTCTGATGACAGGTGGAAAGCACCTGCTCTAAAATCACTGGCTTGGATATGATATATACCGTATTTATTCACAGCAAACTTGAACATTACAACCGTCAGTGATTCTGTGATGAATTACTACAAAAATGATTCCTAAATACCACCCGGAGAGAGAAGGCAGCAGGGAGGAGAGCAGAGAGTCAGAAAACAGCTGCTGCATACTGAAGAGGCCCGGCTGTGTTTTACACAGCAGCACTTACTGTATATGGTGCATGTTATTGACTGAGCCGGAGCTCTGCTGCTGAATCAGTCAGAGGTGATTCAATTACGTCGGACTAAAGAAGAAAAGGTCAGTCGTGTAGTGTAAGTTGATGAGGTGAGTGAACTACTAAGGGTTGGTTTATAAGCAGGAGGTGGGCTTTCTGTCCAGTATATCCTAATTACTTTTTGGTTGATAGTACTGTATATTAAATGTGTATATATATAGAAATATATATGCTTACTGGCTACTTTATTAGCTAGCAAGGTGCCTAATAAAGTGTGGTCTTCTGCTGCTGCAGCCCATTGGCTTCAAGGTTTGACATGTCATGTGCTCAGAGATGGTCTTCTGCATACTTTGATGTACTGAGTGGTTATTTGAGTTACTGTTGCCTTTCTATCATTTCTAACCAGTCTGTTCATTCTCCTTTGACCTCTGGCATCAACAAGGCATTTTCACCCAGAGAACTGCAGCTCACTGGATATTCTCTGTAAACCCTAGAAGGTTGTGTGTGAAAATCCCAGTAGATCAGCAGTTTGTAAAATACTCAGACCAGCCCATCTGGCACCAACACCACGCCACATTCAAAGTCACTTAAATCACTTTTCTTCCTCATTTGGATGCTCAGTGTGATCTTCAGCATGTTATTTTTAACATGTCTACATGCCTAAATGCATTGAGTTGTAATAATACAGGGAATGGGGGAGTATGTATATGTAAACTGGCAGAAAAGGAGGAAGGTATACCCTAAGAAGATAAAATGATAAGAAGTCACAGGGTCAAATGTCATCATATTATTTGAGTACAAAACATGCTCGGTGTATTTGGAGCTGTAAAGTTGCAGGGTGACCACACATGGTTCTAGGATTAAAGGGATGGTTTCCACTGTGGGGCTCATTGGGTGAACTCGACCTGACAGAAGCTCAAGTCCTATGATCGTCATGAGTGCCACCTATTTAGCCTTCTGGTAAGTGCAGGCCAGGTTTTACTGGACATGTGTTGTACCCTAATGATGACGCCATTTGGAAGCAAATTAAAAGATAATGCCACATTTGTGGTGAACACACACCCGGAACACAACCGAACAGATAACAGATAGAGTTCAAAGATGGACAAATTGTCTAACAATGATCTAATAGTTCTTACTGACTCTACACTGTTTGTAATGCATGTTTCCCAGCTTGTTCTGACACTGACGAGACAAGCCAGCCATCTGACACAGTAGTAGTTGTGCGCGATGCAGTAAATCGCTCAGAGATTCATCAGACACGAAGACACTCAAACAAAGACAAACACTAGCAGACAAACAAAGAACCGTCAGTCTGTGTCTCTCCAAGCTGAGGATCGTGCTCAGTCTCACATTTGTCCTTCATTGTCTGCGAGTGTTTGAGTGCGTCTCTCTGCGAATTATGTGTGAAGGAAAAAGTCAGTGAGAAGACCCGGAGCTCTGATTGGCTGCACTGACTGAACATGTTCAGCATGCAAAGCTTCAAATCAGCGGGATTTCTTCATGTATTCTGCACTGAGGTGAAGATGTTGTTTGAATTATTCAGCTGCAGCACTGAAGGCTGTAACACCTCCTCCTGCCATGATCCCTGCTCTCCTGCCCCAGAGACATAAACTCTGTGTGTGTGTGTGTTACATCAGTGTGTCTGGCAGAAACTGTAAGATGTGGTGAATACTTTTCCTCAAAGGGATCATGGGTCTCTCTCACAGGACTCCAGCTGATAAACATTATTGCTTGAAGTTAAGGACGTGCTTGTCTTTAAAAAAATGAAGAATATCTAACAGGGAATAAAACATATTAGACTCCCGATGATTTACAACAAAAATATCTTGCTTGTGCACTTGAACCTTACAGAAATACATGAAACTTTCATTTTCTGCTTGAATAATTCTCCAGTTTTGCTTCGTTTAACAAAAGA
>CAFUXE010000848.1:251140-264121 GCA_903364295.1 Serranus cabrilla | reverse complement strand
GGTTGTATTACATTACTGTGATAAATAATGACCTGCAGGGCCGGCTGTGCTCTGATGTAGACACTCATGCACGCTTAGAAGATTGTGAATGTGTGTGTGTGTGTGTGTTTGAGCACCCACTGACAACACATCTGCTTTAGTGAAAAACGCTCGTCGAGGGAACATCTTGAAACTAACAGCAGAGTTGATTGTTTTCCTGAAGTTTCACTGAATCCGCCTGCAGATACACAGAGACGTGTAACTGAAGTGTGTGTGTGTGTGTGTGTGTGTGTGTGCGTGCGTTGGGCGAGTGGGTTGGTTTCGTGTCTGTGTGAGTGTTTATGACAGCGCAGTTATTGTGCTTCGTGTCCTTGGGAAGCAGGCGGGAGTGACAATAATGTTTTTTATCTTGTCCCTGTAATTTGAGAGCTTTGTTTTTACTCCGTGCTGCAGCTTTCTTTGCCTCTCCCTTGTTTCTTGCCCACTATCATTACCTCACAGTCTCTCCATCAGGGTCTCCTGCAGTTTCTTTGGCACACACCTTTTGTATCCTTTTCAGGCTGTTCTCATGCACTGCTGGCTCTCACACCTACTACAGTAATGCACTATAATAATATATGATCAACATAACCGTGAGCTGGGAGACATGTTGACGTTGGTTGTTGGAAGGCGACCACTAGTGGCTGTGGTAATTATGACGAGAGCTAAAAAGGAAGTTAGGTGATGTAGTATAAAGAGTGACAAAGTCTGTGTCGTTGGACTAAACACAGGAAGTAACATAGATTCAAAGAGAGAGACTTGCATGTACTAACATGCACATGTGGCAAGAAGGTGAAATTGCCCGGCGCACATTTATTATGTCAACAACAACAACTGGAGTCTCTAGTTGCTGTCTTGCAAGCAATACTTTCATACGGCCTGGTGACAATATGAATCATCAAGTGTTCTTTTGACTGATTCTTCTGCTTACACCCCAACCAGGTACATCAGTGCTCCTCTCCATTTTTTTGACCACTGACGTTCTTTTAAATTGACCAACACACGGTCTATATTCTAGACGTATTTTCCTGTCACGTCCTTGTCGGGGACGTAACAGGACGCATTGGAGTTTACGCTACAAAATATACGCGGTAAAATGCGTTCTACACCTCGGCAAGTGGTTTCGAGTAACCCGATTGCAATGCATCTTGGGCACTGTTTACTCGCTGACCACTTGGTCTGATCACCCATGATGCATTTTAAAAGCAAGTGTAAACTGCATCTATGTTACAACAAACACAGGAGGAGTGTGACTTCATTCTCTGCTCAGGATGCCATAACTCCACTTTATCTTTACATAGCAAGTATGCGTTTGCTGCTATAATATACTTTTAAGTTCAGTTTTGATTGTTAGACTTTCTGCAGTGTTTTGCTGTAATTTTAATTGAGAAAAAAAACAAGACACATTTTCAATCAGGAGTTTTTCATCTATCAGGTCCATAGTCGCCTTTTGAATGGCAGCTGACAGAAGCAGCAAGTCACCAGAAATGAATCTGTCCATTGATTTAAAAGAAAACATGACGAGCTTGGGCAGCAACAGTCTCTAATTTCACCTCCACTAAAGACATGTCAGGCATAAAAAGCAGCCATGCAGTTTGTGATGGATTTGTAATTACAGCTTCAGTTTGTTTACAACATTGGGAGGGACTGTGAGATCGATCAGCAGTGTCAGCCCATGATGGCTTTCAGTCATTAATATTAATATGAATATGCAAATAAACATGAAAATACAGAAACTGACAAAGTGACGACTCCACTGAGAGCAGGGATGGTAATTAATTCAACTTATTGGAATCTAGGATTTTCTGGAAAATCCTAGAGTCCACTGGCACTAAAAAGTCTATTAAAGCGACTGTTAACCGGAAGATAAAACTTCTCTGTGAACGTGTTAACGGCTTTGGTGCCACTTTGTCAATATTCTCCTTCTCACCCCCATCAAAGCGAGACTGCTAACGCCAATTAGCCAGAACTGTTTTCATTCAGATTGGATGTAATGATATTTGGTTTTCTCTTCACTAATTAGCAGGAGTGACACAGCCAAAAACTTACAGGCAAATATTGGTGATGACAGCTTCAAAATGAGGTTCTCCAGGCAGAAGAAAGCCAAGCTCCTAATTACTGAAAACTGTTGGCTGTGTAAGAAGAGCCTCTGCGAGTAAAACAGCCTGATTATTTTGTATCCTCGAATTTGAAATGATAGCCCTCCTCCTGCAGCTCTCTCCTCTCTGTTCGAAGCACCTCCCACCAGACAAGCAGGAGCATAGGCACGCGCTTCATACGGTGCCCTGTACGAGTACTTGTCATTCATTTACATCATCCTGATTGTGACGCTGATTATGTTATATAGAAACAACTCTGTGAGAATTACCATGTTTTCTTTGCTAACTTGTGGCCTGTGAAGCCGTCACAGCGCAGCTCAGCCATGGCTTTTTTGCTTTTCAGCTCTGGCACATTTAGACATTTGCAATTTGCTATACCTGTGACAAGTGACAAGGTGTTCAATGCAAAAAAAGACTTTATAATGGTGATAGATAAAAATTCAGGTATTCAGCTAGTGTTGAGATAATTCAGTCAGGACAGTTCAAGTAGTGGACCAACCAACATTGGCTTTCCTAGAGACAAGAAATTGTTGAAGTGATTAATTATCCGAATAGTTGGGACATGCATTCCCTGTTTATCGACTCACAGATTAATTGGCTAATTATTTCAGCTCTACAGCAGATTCATTTTGCAAAGCACACACAGAACGGATGAAATGCAGGTGCACGGCTCAGAGCTCGACATTTGAACAACGTATCCGTCTGAAGGATCGAGAGGGTTGTCGAATTTACATCTGTGATTCAACAATTCACCAGGTGTTGACATGTCTGCCTTTCAAGGCTCACTTTGTGTCTGGCACTTTTACAGCAAGTTGCATCAGACATACTGCCTCCCTGTTTGACATTTCTGTTTAATTTCAGCTGTGAGTAGTGATTTCACTTGTCTCTTTTGTAAGAAAACATGCCTGTTATTCATGTCAATTCCAAAGTCCTTATAAGGTCTGCCAGAGGCTCTGCTGATGTGTACGCAGCATTTGTTTTAAACATCACACAAACAGTACCGCAGGGGATCTAATAGTAGAGTTCATACGCAGCTCGATTGGCTCCCAAGAGGAAACTTCTCTACAACTACAGCTGGTTAAAAGTTCACGGGCTAAACTTAAATTCAACCCAAAGTCTGCCTTTTTATCCTTCTCTTCACAAAAGTAAGATGTATGCACTGCAAGCATGCATGCCCTCCAGTCACTGTGGCCTTTTAGGATTAAGAGTTGTGTTCTCAGTTTTAAAGATCAGGCTTTGTACTCCTGCAGAATGTTTTATTTACTGACTGAAAGGCTGCAGACCTGAGGAGACAGGTGTTTTAAATTAAGGATTCTCCACAAATGATTTGTGCTGGAAAAAAGCGTAGCTGCAATCTCATCAGGTTGCCTAGAACAACTGTGAAACAGGGTTTTCTAAAAAAAAAAAGAAAGAAAATTCTGTCTCTTGCACTGATGCCATTATATTCCTCACCAGCCGCACCAGGTGGACAATTTGATCCCAGTGTAGCAGGAAGATGTACAAGAGCCATATATTTCCAAGCACTAAAGTGTCGCCTCTGATCTTTGCGATAAGATCTTGAAAGTCTGATTCATCTTTCTGTGAAGAGACACTGAGGTGAGAGCTGTTCCTGGTTTCGGTGGCGTGTAAAGACAGAGTATCTGTCTGCAGCAAGATGGAGAGAAGATAAATTACTGCAGACAACCCTGCTGTGGCTCGGCACAAATCAGACTTTATGTGCACTTTATCCAGATGTCCGTCTAGCCGTTGTCTTCTCTTTTGGACACACCTATTTAAAATGCACACACAAACACAGCTGTCACAGAAACAGCTGAGAGCACTACTTCAAGGTTGACTGAGGTTTGGAAGAAGTCAGCCACAAAATGGTGTCAGTGAAGAAGCACTTGAGTTTGTCACTTGGCAACAAGTTTCAGGTTAATAATAACAGCCGTCGACTCGTTGTGAAGCATTTTCTTGCCGCTTGAATACAAATAGGATTTCAGCCTGTGTTCAGGTTTCATGTTTAATGTCATCTCTGAGGTTGATGAGGACATTAACCAGCTCCAGGAGCGATGTCTCTGTTTCTGCACAGAGAGACAGACAGCTGGCAGTAGAAAATAGCACCTACAGACACCTACACAGCTCCCACACTCATCACTATCTAATTGAATAATCTAGCTGTATGCAAAGTCATCATCACTTCACTTATTGTTCTGCTTTTGTTCGTGCGGTTTCACGTGTGTGCGCACATGCATGTTTCGTCCATCGCCCACACCGCCTATTTGTCGTGACAACGCTCGGAGCACGGTGGTTAATTTTAGAGGGAGAGAGAGACAGAGAGAGACAGAGAGAGACAGAGAGAGGACACTGAAAAAAAACTGCTGATCCACCTATTGGCACTTTGCCTAATAGGACGAGTCACAAACACAAAGTTTCAGGTTGCAGCGTTGGCTGGATGAAAAGGGAAATGCTCAGGAGATAAATAGTAAATCAGGCATTTATAGATGTAGCCATCACTCCACTTAAAGCTTAACAGCAAATGTTGCTGTGACTTCACTGATATATTAAAGCTAAAAGTTTTAGTTGAAGCTAATGAGACGGATGTGTCTCTCAGGAGTTGGTTGACACTAAAAATGCCAGACACACAACTCCAAATGATAACACTGCTGTTGTTTTTGCTGGATGCGCTGCATGCAAATGTGTTGCCAACAAACCGTAATGCAACTTTAATTTATTCCCGTCCTTCATGGATTAGAGGGACCTGTGGCTCAGCAGAATAAGGACATACTGAGCTCTATTTTTGTAGAAATGGACATTATTTTTTGATCATGGACACGAGAGATCTGTTGGCACGATTTGGTGCAATCTGAAGAAGTGGTTGGAGCGAGATGAATACTTTACATTTTTTCCAAGGAGGGAATATATTATCAGCAAGTGGACAGGCACCAGCCGTGCCCGATGATGCTGGCTCCGTCTTTGGAAGATGCAGACATTTTCCTAATGGGCCGTGTGGGGAGCCCAGTTGGCTCGGCCTCTGAGGAAACTGTTTTTGTCAAGAAGGTGCAGAGTCCCAAAGCAGACAAAATATGCCGCCAAGGACGGATGATGATCAGAAAGTAGATGTTTGTCGTAGTACATGCTGAGTCAGTGCACACGACTCATTCATTCTAAGCCCTGACAACTGTCATACACATATTCTTCTTTTTAAAGACACTGATGTAACCACTTTATATTTTGGAAGATATCCATGTGGTAAAATCTCCAATTTCTTTTTATTTCAACAGATAAAACTGAAAGCCTATTTCAATAAATTATTCGATTTGGAATTGAAATCGTGACGCCCTCAGTAAAAAGACATGAGTTTTTCTAATTTATTTTTGAGCGCCATGAACCAAGTGCCATCCAGTTCCATTATATTCATTGTGTGCATCTCCACAAACCAAATCCACTTAAATTGCTTAATGTTCTTTCACAGAAGTGGTCTTGATGCAGTGGGGAGCGCAATCTCTGATGAAAATGGGCACCACCTGATTTACACAAAGACATATTCAGATGAGTCACTTTGCCTCACTTGGCACAAATAAGTTTGTTTGGAGGTGCAATAGAAAATAAGCAAACCAAAGAAAATTACCAGTGTTATTGCTTATTCATTTGCATTGCCAGCTTTGCACCTGCACACAAATGGTGCCCTCTGGGTCTCCGTTGTTGCAATTGAAAGTTATTACTGGTGTTTTATTCCTGTCCTGTTGTCATCTCTCACTCTCTGTCAGACAGAATCACAAATACATCACGAAAACAAACTCAACTCAAATATCCTTTGCTGCCGAGTCCAACATTATACTGCAAAGATTTGATATACAGCCTGAAGAAAATATAGTGATGAAAGCTTTGGCAATTTATTGCTCCGTTGCACAGAAAGCTATCAATCCTATGTCGATCCTGGGTATTGGCAGTAAGCCAGGCCTTTAACTAGCCTGTTGCTTTTCCAATCGATTCCTCAATTACTGTTTTCCAGGAGTAACACGGACTGAAACCCTTGTACACTAAAGCAGACCAACCAGAGGCGGCGTGTGAATTACTGTTAATTCAGAGACAGAGGAAAGGGTTTTAATATGGACTTCATGGAAGCAAGCTTTAAAGGCATGCAGGCACACATTAGAAGACATTTTATGCAAAAATGTGTTAATTCTGAAGTTTAATTTGAAGTGTTTTTGTAGTGTGAGCGTAATGAGCACACACTCCTGAGTAACACAGGGATCACCTCCTCCTGGTGCAGGCTTCAGGAATATTTAGTGCTGGAAATCTGTTGGACTTCCTGTCTTTCTGTCCACCAACAGGCAATGTTATCATTTTCATTTATTTAACTATTATTTCCAACAGTTTGATTTAATATAGAAATCAACCCAAAAAAGACAAATACAAACACTGCTGCACAGGGTTCCTCTCTGGCTGGAGTTTCCAACCATTTTAGTCTGCAACTTCCAAAAAAAGACGAAAAGAAATGACCACTTGCAACCTCTTACACCGTGTCCTAAAGTGAATATGTCCTATTTGAGTGACTATTTGAATGCAAGTGACGCAGCACAAAGCAGCGTGCCATTTCCAGCTGAACTTTTGCTGAACTCGTGTCTGCTTCTATTCATTTCTATGCTCGCTGTGAAAGCGCTGCAGTGGACGATGAACAGCTGATTCATGAGGTTGAAACTATTTCCCTACCAAACCTAAATAAGGTGGAAGCTGGTTCACCAAGGAGCTGAAAGCTTCTGGTAAATGACCATTGCTTATTACTATCTACTTGCTGTTGGCTATATTAAATGTAATTTTCAGTATATATCACAATATGAAATATGTTTTTTAAAAAGTACAAATGTAGGAAGATAGCAAATAGGCAAATCACTCATCTTCTAAGTAGTTACTTCTCCTGTCTGGTCTGATGTCTAATATGGATGTTGACTTGAAGAGAAGTGGATATTTATCTGAGTCATTGTGGACGGAGAGTGTCTGATGCAATGTGAAGTAATATCTGTGCCACATATGTGTACCAGCTGCAACCCAGCCTCACCAATCTGCAATGCATACACCAAAATCCAATTTTGTGTTTCTAAAAACAGCAACCCTACCAGTTGCAGGACAACGTAAGATTTGCTGTTGTAAAAAAAAAAGGCTGCAGTTTAATTTAATTTAAGCTACAAAAACACTTTCCTAGGTTTATAGCAAAAGACTCCTTGGTTAGGCGTAATAAAAGCTGGAAGTGAATTAGTTATGAGTAATATCCCCAAGTGCAAATGTTGGGCTTTACGCACTGCTTCAACATCATTCATAATAACTACGGCTGATAGAGGGTGACAATAACTTCAACCATAAACATGTGGACGAACTGGAGCATCAAATAATAATAATTGAAGGTCTAAAGTTGTGTTATTTGTACAAAGATTCAAGAGAGTGGGCTAACCAGCTGAGACGGGTTCAAGAATCTAAAAGTAAAAAAAAAAAAGCATGTGTAGCAGAATGATGTCTTTTCTCAGTTCTTCTTCTGTTGTTTATCTCAGCCCCACTCAGAAATATTGGGGCCCCCTGAGAGGGTCCTGACCCTCATGTTGGAAACACTGCTCTGAGGTGCCACTACAGTGAATGTGAAACTGTCTTCTTTCCACCAATAAATACCTTAAATTGATACAGTCGGACTACATCTAGATCAAATTAAACATTGACAGCCTGATGTGATAATAAAAAATGGAAAATGGCTGCAGTGCCGTTGGGGCTGAGAATAAAGTGTTGGTGCCACTTGGTGTCGAGGATGTTTAAATGAACAATGTGGTGCTTATATGAAAGTAATCTAAGAGCCCTGGTGCTTAACTTAACAGTATTATAATCAGAGCAGTCCCTACAGAAGAAGGCAAGACTTCAGTACCTCGAAGCAAAAGCAGCAAAGTACACCCTTGACTGTTGTTAGTGTTGTGTTTTCTTTCTGCACAGAGTTTTGTCCACAGTATAAATCTGCTGCAGCTCAGGTAGCGTCTGTGCTGACTGAATGTGGCAACCGCCTCCTGAATGCAATTTGCATGGCTAAGCAGTCTGTCCTGAATGAGCCGGGGTAAAGAGTACTGATGGATTATTCCTCGAGGCTACAGATAACTCATCCATCTCATGATGGAGAGATAATCCTGTCTAGAATTACAGGGAAAAGATATATAAAAAGACTCTATAATCCATTTGTAAATGTGTCTCCCCTCTGCAGAGAACACCTCCTGATCTAGTTCATGTAATTTATTTTATAACGCAGATGAACGGAAGCCTCCTTTCATCAAGATCAGTGATTATTGAATGTCACGGATTCATTCCTAAATCACAAAAACTACAGACCTCAGGGAATATTAATCATTTAGTTTAGATCCTATCTTTCACTGCAATTTCAATTCTGAGGCAAGAAAGAAATTTTAATCAGTTTACCTTCCTGAGGATAATAGCAACAGGTGGGGCTGAATTATATCACCCAAATCTTCTATCAAGGGCTGAACAACTGATTAGAACTCACAAGTCCGATATCGAGTCACTGGAGGCGCAATGTTTGTTAAAGGAGTTACGTGTCAAAATACCGTTCTGAAAACCAATCGATAATAATATTTAATACCTATATGCCACAACAATCACAATATCAGAAGAAGAAGAAAATCATTTTTCTTTAAAATACATTATCATTATCAACAGCTGCAGCAAAAAATACTTTCTGGTTTTTAGAATATGTACATTTCCATAATCACAGTTTTTATCCATCACTCCTCAGTGAACTGCCTCCTTGGTGGAAGTCTGAGAGCATTTTCTGGTTAAGTATCTAGTTTTTTAGGGGTGCAATGACTCTGATATGCTAACAATGATGCTAACAATATATTTTATTTATTTAAAAGTTCAGCACCCACAGTGTCTGCTTGGAAAAAGTCTGGCCCTTGGACAAATGTAGTTAATAAAACCCCTGAAGTAAAGAATCATTTTGGTGACTTTTATATACACGGTCACCCATAAAGTTGGAATAAAATCTTTTTTTACCTCTTTCCATGAAGTGACTGTGGCAATGTGATTTATCATTGACAGATAAAGTGTATATCTTATCAAAACTTTATTAATTACAAACATATCACAATGAAAAACGAAACCACAATTGACAAAATTATTCCAACTTCATGGGCGACCGTGTATCCCTAACAGCAGGCAATACTCACTCTGTTGCCAGTTTATTAGGTACACCTACTGTAGCCAAAGCTATTGCCTGTAATAAATCCTTTCTGAAGGTGAAATGTAAGAGTTGTCTGTGATTGTGACTGCAGGTCATCTCTGTGTAACAGCTGCTATTATTAATAACGTTTTTAAAACAGTGCAACAGACCATCTGCACGTTTTCAGTCTGGATCAGACCAGTTTAACGTTGGACTCCTATCTAACGGAGCTCCAACGCTGCTGATTAAGTAACCGAACAGATGAATCTGTTTCCCTTCACTGGTTCATCCCAAGTGTCGAACTCTCCAACAGAGAGAGAGAGAGAGAGACACACACACATAGATAGATAGAGAGAGAGAGAGAGAGAGAGAGAGAGAGGGTGTTAACAGTGAGAGGGAGCCGGATGAAAAGAATCCATGAAAGAGCTGTCTTACAAATTCCTCCTGGATTAATCACTGTAGACTGTTGAGCCGGTGAGAGGTGGGAGCACCTTGTGTTTGGGTTAATAGAGATGAAACCTGAACTGCAAGATAATTAAAATATTACGCCCACACATGCAAACACAAAACGGCATCACAGCATCACAGATTAGAAGGAGGCCTATACTACGTGGATGTCTGTCATTGTTCATCTTTAGCAGGTGCGACCCGGGAGGCCGTAACAAGCTAACCTGCACCTCTGTGTACAGTAGCAGAGTACAGAAGGCGTTCAGTCATGATTAATGTGCCGCTTTGTGTGTTTACTCTGCACCACACAAACGGCAGATCAATCTGGCTCGATCGAATGCAACTGGCAGTGTTTGTGGGCGGCAAGTCTTTCGCTGAAGTAGTAACTCCTGCTAGTTTGTGCTGATAAAACGACGGGTGAAAAGAAGTGCTTATCAGAGGAGAAAGTGGCAGTTTGTACCTTCTATACCTGAGTCCTCACCACAGCAACAATCATGTCTTTAAACACTGTGTTTACCTGGCATCCGACTTCTCGCTGCCATGCAAATCGTCCTCTTTCAGAAACAAATTTGGAAGCAGCGTGGTGTCATAGTGCTGTCACTGTTATGAATCTGAACTCTCTGACAGCATCGTGTCTCCTACCAGTTAAAGTTGGTTTGTTTTAACCAGGAGAAAGAAATCGTGTTTTGTACAGATGAAAAAGAAAGATAGAATGTGCTAATTGGTGCTTCAAGGTAGATTTTGTTGCCTGTGGACAGAACCAGGCTGGCTATTTCCCCCATTTCTAGTCGTAATGCTAAGCTAAGCTAATAATTACAATATTGACTTATCGTATCATATATGGACATGACCATGATAATATTGGCTGACATCAATATTGCTTTAGCCAACATGACGCCAAACAAACAGCAGGTTTTACAAACAAAAAATACTAAGACAAGTTCTACTGTAATTTCTGCTCTGTTGTTTTATTTAGTGAGGAAATAAAAGAATATTCTCAAGATTTAAAAGTTCATTGCTCTTTGAAAGGGTGTACTTGCATTATAATCTTATTATATTATCATATCAGTGGCATTAATTGGTCATAAAATTACAATAATGTCGTTACTTGCAATCATTTCTGGGACAAAATGTCCCAAAAAGGCGTGCAGTTAGTAGGTGGTTGGTTCACCCTAATAGCTTTGGATAACTAAGCGGGAAAGTCCTTCGCAATACAAAATGTGGTAATAATACTTTCAAAAGAAAAGATTAACTTTTTTTCATGCTGACACACAATTAAATAAGCTCAGTTTTCTCGGAGTCCCACCATGCAGGAACTCTACCATACGGAAAGATGAAAACAGTCCTCCTGATCCTTTGTGCAGGAACACGTGGTGGGATCACAACTAAAAAAAGACACAGTCTGCTGTATTTCAGCATTTGACCATAAAAACTAACATAGAAAGACTCACTGGCGTTGTTGAGCTCTGCATGCACAAACACAAAGTCCCAAAATGTGGATTCCTTCTTTCATTGTTCCGAATAATGGCTCGACACATAAATGGGAATACCAAGGACCTCTGCTTCTTTGTGGTTCACTGCAACTTATTAATTGCATCTTCTGAGGCACACGGCACTGCTGCTGTGTGTGTGTGTGTGTGTGTGTGTTCACGGAGTATAAAAGAAGAAAGAGTCTGACTCTGAATGCAGGATGTCAATGAGATGTTGTTTGTGTCCCTCACTCTGAAAATATGCTTATATAGAGTTATGACACACACAGCTTGGACATTTTCAATTCTGGGCTTCAGTGTGTAAATTAAAAACTGTTTTTTGGGACATGACATGGGATCTCACACAGAGTGCACATACTGCCTTACCTCTCTCTCAGACAGCCCTGCTGAAAGCCTCCATTGACAAAAATCATAATTCTATCTCACTGAACACAGGAGTTGCCGTTCTCCTGCTGCCTTGATTGGTTAAATTGAGGTAAAATTGCTATTTTTGTCAATGGAGTCTGGCGGCTTTAAAGACGGCATAGATAAAGGCTTCAGTTCCATTCATGTTAACATAAACAAGGCTGTCTCATGGAAAGGTGGAGCAGAAAAATATTCTAAATATATTGTGCATGTAAACTGATCTTAATACTTAAGTGGCTAAAATAGATTTTGCTAGTACCTCTGGTACTCCTGCCTGCTTCTGCAAATTGGGGCATTTTGAAAAAAATCTACTTTAAGTATTACACCTTTAGTGTGTCCGAAACTTGGCCCTTTAAACCCCCCAAATCACACAATAACACGGACAAACTCACTAATTTAAGCTGCGACTCTGGAGGTAAAATACGTTTTTTTATTTCAAAGGAGTCTGGATGAAGTACCTCATAAAAGCCCACTTAAATAAACAAAACTATTCCTTTAAATGTAGCCGTGTTCTTTTCAAGCGCTTTACAGAAACTACATTTGCCCATTAAGGACCTAAAATACACAGTTAGAAACTTTTGTTTGCAGTTTATTATTTTCTTTTTGCCTGAGAACAAACAAAAACTTCACACCTTTTTGCTAAATATGTAAATTAAACGACACAAGAGGGCAACAGCCATAAAAACAAAAGGATCTGAGCGCACTAAAGTACAGTTATGTTGCCCACCGGGCCGCCACACTTTCCATTTGAACAGTTTGCTGCTCTGATCTGATACTCTCTACAGCTGCTCGCTCCACTGGAGGCTTTGAAATTCACAAAAGGTATCAAACACATATAGGGTGATAAATGTTGAGTCCTTTGTAGCCACAGGCAGTCCGTCTCAGACTCAGTGGCCCCGCTGCAGCTTCATATTACAGATCTGCTTTACTCTCATTACTCGACCAACAAACTGCCTCTCCAGTCACACTCCGTTAAATTGAATGCATTGAGCTCTGATTAATCAGGACATTAAGGCTCACCTGTGCACAAATAACGCACAAGGCGATGGAAGAGTTTAACACTGCTGCAGCATTTGGTGCACATTAAAGAGGACGGTTTTTCCGTTCCGTTTGAACGTCTGTATCTGAGTCTGAAGGTGCCTCGGCCTCGCCGCCGTGACATTAGTTCTTTCACTCGCTGCCCCTCCTCCTCCTCCTCCCCTTATCTTAACCCCCTCGCTTGACATCTCTCCACATCTCCATCTCCATTCCCCCTGTCCGTTCTCTCCGTCTCTCTCCCTCTCTTTCATCCTCTCACCCTCCTGTCAGACTCTCATAATGTGTGTGTGTGTGT